>JANIJG010015710.1:0-65657 GCA_024611175.1 Megaceryle torquata | reverse complement strand
AAGGAAAGGAAAGGAAAGGAAAGGAAAGGAAAGGAAAGGAAAGGAAAGGAAAGGAAAGGAAAGGAAAGGAAAGGACTGTTTAAATGAAAAAATTGAGCTTTGAATAAAAGACATTAATGGGGTCATTTGTGTTGTTTTTGTTTTTTTTTTTTTTTTTTGGGGGTTGGGGTTTTTTTTTTTCCCCCCCCTCCCCCCCCCCCCCCCCCATTCTCCCTCTTTAGTTCCTGTGTATTGATCTGTTTGCACATGCTCTATTGTCACACCTGGGCTGAACAGAAATTTTCTGCAAGTATCTTTTCGGTTGACAGAAACACCGTTGCCATATGCACAAATGTAGAGGAAGGTTATTACTGGAAGGCAAAGTACAGTAACAGTGAAATGACATGCTGAACATCAAGGGATAAAAAGGGGGGAATCAATGAAGTTTTTATACAGTCATCTTAATTTTTTAACCATTAGTTGTATGAATTAAGGGAATGTTAAAGTTTGTGACACTATGAGAGACTGGAAAGATGTGATTTTTTTCTTAAATGGTAAAAATGTTTGTAGGTAGTTGTGGATAAGAATGGAACATCATGGTTAGTGTTTATGTAATAAATCATGAACTCACAGAATGAGGGAGGAATAGAAGGATGCTAGGTATTTGAAGATGAGACTAGAATATAGATTCTTTCTAAAAAAGATATATTCCTGTATCTGTCAGGAAAAAAAAGCCTTATCTATTTTAATACTGTGATTAATATTAATAGATACGTGGTAAGAAGTAGCTGATAATAAAATTCTTAATATATGCAACAAATACCTATAATTTTGACGTAGATTTCTGAGATAAATTGGGAGCAAGAGAAAAAGTTTGTATTAGAAGCTAAAAAAAAAAAGGCGGGGTCAGGGGGCAATGTTTGATATATAATTCTGGTAATAATCTCTCTTAGTAGTTAATCCTGGAGATTAGAAAACACTCCTGTTAAAAAAATTATTTTGCACTATACTATGTATTATTTGAAATTTTAATATGTTTTGGTAGTGTATGTGTATTTGGACTCATGCCCTGTGTTTTCTTTAGATATAGCATGATAACTGTGAGGAAGTGTATAGCAAAATGTTTGCTTTAGCTTGGTGGTTTGTTTTTTTTTCATTTAAACTGCTGTATGTTATGCTTAAAATGATGAGGGAGATAAGGAAAATACTTCTCTAATATTAGAACAAATGTCAATATTGAAAGGTTTATAATGATATTCTGTGGAGATTGTTTGTTACTAAGGTATTCTTTCTAGTCCATGAGTCTCTGCAAAAAAATCCTTTTTGTAGATAAAACAGCACCCAGGGTATAACTTCTGGTTTTCAAATATTTTGCTTCATACTTCTGTCTTTGCCTAATCATCCTTGAAATTCTTCAAGTGGTGGTGAGAAAGGTAATACACCTATGGGAGAGGAGAGGACAGGACATGTAACACTGACTGACATCGAGTTGCTCTGTACAACGTTACAGTGTACTTAATCTTTCATGCAACTGTTGTTACACATAACTGTTGGAGCAAAAGCAGAAGTCCTTTTTTCTATGGAGGAGAGAAAAAAAAAAGTTCTGTGAATTATAAGTACACCTAAGAATTTTTGCATCAATGTCTGTATTACATTTATTATCTGTTACTTGTATGGATTTCGCACCATGCTACTATATGAATACATGTTTTATGAATTATTTCATATTATGAGGAACATTTCTAAAAGCATGCAAGTGTTAAGCTGTACTGGTATTTTCTCTTTTTTATTGAAGTGTCTCATTCTTTGCTGTTGTTCTATTGAATGCAAATCTATGTAGGTGTATCAAGGTGTGAAGAAGCATGGCTTTTTGCAGCCACACATGTTGGCAGAACAGGAGGTGGTTATCACCACATACGATGTCCTCCGCACTGAGCTGAACTATGTAGATATACCCCATAGTAACAGTGAAGATGGGCGCCGTTTCAGGAACCAGAAGCGGTACATGGCCATCCCAAGCCCCTTAGTAGCAGTGGAGTGGTGGAGGATCTGTCTTGATGAAGCACAAATGGTTGAATGCACAACTGCAAAGGTATGACATTCCCAGTCATGCGTTTATTTAACTTGAAAAAGTTTTGACAAGCTTATTGTAAATAATACAATAGATTTCACTCTCTCTCACTTTTAATGTGCGGTGCTCTCAGGTAATTTGTCCTTGTACCTTGCTCTTCCAAAGTGAATTTTCTGTTGGAGATATTTACTATTAAATGGTTCTCTTGTTGGAATTCTGGCAGGCTGTGAAGCATATCCAGCTCAAAAAGTACTTAACATAATCTATACTGACAGTTTAAAGAACTAGGTCATCATGTTGTATATGGTGTTTGATAGTTTCAAACAAGACACTAGCCTGTTTAGTGACATGGTTCACAGGCATAGATATGTCCTTTGGGTCTAGAAGCTAAAATAGTCATCGGTGTGTCTGCAGACTATAAGGCTGCAGTCTGCAGAGGGAGTTTATTTTAATTAGTATTTGTCCAGTCTTTTTGCCCAAGATAAAAATGCTGCTTACAAAATGGCTTATAGGCTTTAATTTTTTACTTTTTTTTTTTTAACATACTGTTTCTTTTGTTAACTGCCTTTTGTGAACCCTAAATTGCACTTGGATACTTGAAAATGGATATGGCTTTCATCAGCTTTCAGTTAACTTTATACACATTTTTATGATCTATTGTACCAATTCTGCTTGTAGGTTTGCTAAACTTACTGAAAAGATGTTCAGGCTTCTTAAAAATAAAGCCCATGTGTCTTCAAACTGTGTTTCACACTGTCTTTTTTGTTCCTTTCCTACCATTAGTTCTATTTTCTTTTGCTAGGCTGCTGAAATGGCACTTCGATTAAGTGGAATCAATCGCTGGTGTGTCAGTGGCACTCCAGTGCAGCGAGGATTAGAAGGTGAGACTTTATTTTGTGTCATCTGTGGGTTTTCCTTATGCTGATAATTAGGTAGTGGTTTGAAGCAGTTAAAATGGCTGCTAATTTTGCTCTGAATTCATTAGGTACTCTGACTTGGTAAACCATAAACTTTAACCATGTAATAAAGCCATCAATAAATATATTGATATAAAAAATGCAGAGCTGAAATCTTTTTATCTCCTTGAGTTAGACAAATACCTTGGAGAGTAGAGAAGCTGTATGTCGAAACAGCTGACTCAAGTCTGTTCTTCAGTTTTCGTTTAGCAGAGTGGATAAATATTAACCCCTCTCTATTGGAGCTAAAAATTGTCTGCTCTGGTTACAGAATCCTCCAAACTCTCAAATACAGCAAGCAAAGTTGTCTTTGATTTTTGCATAGCCCTGTGTGAACTACTGTGGGCATCAGCTGCCATGACTATATTTTCTAAAAATCATACTAAAGCTTAATAAAACTATATTGAGTCCTTATGTAAGGACTTAATGAGTTGAGATGCGTGGAGTAGGGAGCTGTATGTTGGCAGATGTCATTTATCTTGTCTTTTTTTGTGAGGTACCCAGTTTAAGTAGACAGGCTTCAGACAGATAGATAAAAAGAACTGACTGACTTATGCCTGCATTCTTTGATTGATATAGGAATATGTGCTACACATTACGGCAATGAGTTTGAAAGCGGATAAATAAGTGTAAGCGTTTGTGTGCATTTGTGAACTGTTGTTCAGATATAAAACTGCTACAAAATGAGATACTGTAGATCAATTCATTATAGAATTGTGGATTAAATTTATAAAAACACATCACAGTTGTGAGAATACATAGAAGGATTTGACTGTTGTGATTAACTTGTTCAAGTCCTTATGTGTGATACTGTTGATTTAATACATATCTGAAATACCATATTGCCCATAATACATGTTGTCTGAGCGCTCAGGCTATACTGAGGCAGCACCCATCACACAGGGAACAAAACCTGCTGATAATTTCAATCTGTGCTGTTGCTGCAGCAATAAAGCGGGATAGGACCTCTGGGTAAACAATTGTTTCCTGCATAAAAGTGATTCCCAGGATTTTTCTTCTTCTGCTCTATGATGTATTTGGTGAATGTCTTATGGCTCTCAGCTGAATATCAAAATTATCATAAAGCTAACAGAATAAAGAATGTAGCCACCAGATATTTCAGAACTATCTGTAAGATACCATCATGTGTTTCTATTTCTGCATTGTCCACATGCAGCATTTAAACATGTGCTTCTGTTTCTTTCCATTAAGATTAAATACAAGTTTAAAGGCAGTCTGTCCTTAAATTTTAGCCCTCAAAACAATTGCGGTGCTGAATTGGGCAGAATTAACAAACTGTATTCTCTCAGTTAGAAAACAATAAAAGTGCATTTTGTTAATTTCTTCTGGCTTAGTAGAAAAGTGAAAGTCTTTTGTTTTGCAGCCCATTTTAGGATCGTGGGCATCGGACAGTTGGTGCACAGCAGGCTGTGAAGTAATGATACTGAGCAATACTGTTTTAGAAAACCTGGCAAACCCAGTTAACCATATGCAATCAAGTAATTTCTGCCTCTCACCCCTGCTCTGATTAGGTTTAAATTATTTTTTTTTGTTCTGCTGAACTTGAAATAAGGTAAAGTGTCTCACAAATAGTTATATTCCAGCAAGTTCTATGAAAATCAACAACTAGCTAAAGGAAAGAACCCCCACCTTCCCCCAGCTGGTCCCCTGCATAGAATTAGCTGTCGAGGTGAGGGAATGACTAGAAAATCAATGGAAAAGATAATGGCCAGAATGTAGTTGCTTTTATGCCTGGTAACCTTCCTCTGAAAGTTAATTTTTTGGAGGCATATTGTGAAATGTCAAAACACAAGCATTGTACTAAACTGCTTTATTTTCTTGACAGATCTGTATGGATTAGTCCTTTTCCTGGGAGTTGATCCATACTGGGTCAAACATTGGTGGGACCAACTTTTATATCGGCCCTACTGTAGGAAAAATCCCCAGCCTCTCTACAGTCTAATTGCCAAGATAATGTGGAGATCAGCAAAGAAGGATGTCATTGACCAAGTAAATAAGAGTTTTGGGGTTTAAAATTCCTGAACACCATTTATCAATAGCTTTACTGGCAAATTATTTTCTTTTTTAATTGCAGATTCAAATCCCCCCTCAGACAGAAAATGTACACTGGCTTCACTTTTCTCCTGTGGAGAGACACTTCTATCATCGCCAGCATGAGGTGTGCTGCCAGGATGCGTTGGCAAAACTCAGGAAGATTTCAGATTGGACTCTTAAGCTTAGTAGCCTAGATAGAAGGACTGTGACTTCTATTCTGTACCCATTGCTGCGGCTGAGGCAGGCCTGCTGTCATCCACAAGCTGTTCGAGGAGAGTTCTTGCCATTACAGAAAAGGTGAATTTCTGTCCCTTCCTAAATGGCTTGCTTCACCCAAAACAAAACTCTAATTGTCCCTAACAGTGGAAGATCTTGTACAATTTTCAAACACGCCTAATTTTAAGCTTCTCTAGTTAAATGTGCAACTATGCCACACCAAGCTTTCTGACTTCAGAAGTTGAATAGGATGCAGTAGCCTAGTGTAATTCTTAAAGCATATAGAATTCTTAAATATTATAGAGTACTGTGTTGCTATGAGGTAGCTGTTTGTGCAGTAGCATTTTAACCTTACCATGTTGATGGATACTAGGGTGTTGCAGGTGGCAGAATGAGGTGACAAACCAGATTCTTTTTCAGTTTTAAATAAGCCCACTGATTTTCTTCTGTCTCTTAACATAAAAATTCTGTTTATAAATGTTTTTAAATGTTTATAAATTCTGTTTATAAATGAGAACAAGCAAAATGAGTAAACAGAGTGGAATCATTCTTTAATTCAAACAAAATGTTGTTAATGCACAATTGTAGAATTTGTGAGTGTAGATCCAAACTTGAAAGCCTGAAATGCTTTTTTTTTTCCTTTTTGTTTTTTTTTGTTTGCATGTGTTCAAAATAGTCTTCCTCACAAGTGCCCTGCAAATACCAATTTGGTCTCAGCCGTTGTTAGACCAAAAGCATGTTGCTAGTGCTCTTTGTGAAATGTGGCTGCTACTTTTTCAGTCAATTAGAGGGGGATTGTGAAAGAACAGGCTGTTTCCATTCCAGGCTCTTAAAATGCTATGTTGTTTCTATTTGAAGCTACAGGTAGGGAAGAACTTAAACTTTTAAGTTCTTACACTTAAAGTTTCCAGCAAACTTAAGTCTGCTTTTGCTTGTTCCCAGTTCACCAATGTAACAGGAGCAAAATACTTTGCCCTGTGAAGGATTATTTTACCTAGTTCTAACTTTCCTCTTCTTTCTTGTTTTTTTTCTGTTTTGGAGATGTCAACCCCTTGACATACTCAAGTTAGGGTAAAGCTGTAGCTGGAAGGAAATCTGGCAACAAGAGGTTTTTTTAATAAGTAAATAAATCTTGACTAAACGTTCTTCGAATACACATAACAGTCTTTCATGCTGCACAGCATGGCAGTTTTACTTCTCTAGTATTGTGGATTTGTTTCAAATTTGAGTCATTTGGTCTCCATTTCAGCACCATGACCATGGAGGAACTGTTAACATCTCTGCAGAAGAAATGCCGAACAGAGTGCGAGGAAGCTCACCGACAGTTGGTGTGTGCTCTGAATGGTTTAGCTGGTATCCACATCATTAAAGGTAAGAAGCTAATTAGGGTTTAGATGACACCATGTAAGAACATATTTTTCAGTTCAGAGAAGCCATAGTGAAATCCTGGGAAACCAGAGGCTTGTAACAATGTTTGTAACAAAGTGCTATTTGTTTTACATGACAGGGAGAAGAATAGGTGTACTTTGGTGCACCTTTGAAATGTCTTAGAGTGTTTCTGGCTTTTTTGGTTTCTATTCTTTCTTGCTTCTACTATCTGTGTGTACTGGGAGGATAAAAGAAGTCACACTTGTGTAACTGTACTCAACCTGCTTCTGTTTTATCAGTACTGCTTTCTGGGTTTCTTTTGTGCCCCCTGCTGTCCAAACTGCTGTGCTGACTGGAATTTCTTCTGCTGCATGCTATAAACCTCTGTTAATGTAGATTGTGTCTGAATTAGGAGGAAAATAAACTTTGAATGGGAATCAAAAATAATTATTCTTGACTGTCTCACTAAATAAAATAACAATAAATTAAAATTAGTCATGAATGTGGGATAAAAAAATGCCTCTTTGCCAAGTAATGTCATTAAGTTGACAAGATGCTTGAATTTTTCCAGTTCTTCCTTCAAAGAGGAGAACAAGGAAACTGCCTGTTCTGTTACTTGCCTTCCAGAAAGACTACGTTCAGATTCTCTAGTTTGTAGTTAGTAGGTTTGAAATACTTTGATCTTCATCCTGCAATCATAACAAGTTTTTTAGATAGATCTAAGTACTTAAAAAGATTAAATAATTCTGAAATACACTGGTAGCAAAAAATAAGTTTGGCCTTTTTTGAAAAGCAGATTGAAAGCTGCATCTGGTGAGAAATAAAAGCAGGACTGAGGCAAAGATGTGGAACTTTTTTCTCCCAGCATTACTGTTACACTCAGTCTCCTCTGTCAGCAAGGAGGAAGTGCACCTTCAATATAAGTAAAGCCATTAATTTATTAGTATAAGTGAAACCTTAAAGTCTAATTGTTATTAGTCCAGATATAATTGTTACAGGTGGAAAAAAAATATAATAATCACATTTACTTGTTTCCACTGCTTGTCATGCTTTAATGCTCACCTTTTTACTGCCTTTCTGGGTCCTGAGGTCAATAGTTTCATAGTGGTGGCGGCAGTGCTATGGCTAGTTATCACCACCTAGAGTTCTTCATCAGGAGGAATAAGATGTTTGCATTGATGGTTTCCTTCTTTCTCAGTCAAAGATACAGTTAGGGTCATTTTTATGTTTGCTAGCACACTTTTACACCTTTCTCTTCCTCCACTGGTCTGCAGTTCCATGTTAACACCAAATTTAGTGTATGTGATGCCTTTTACGACTGTTACATGCTATTTCTTTGTTCTCTTTGTTGCCCCTAAAACCAGTTTTGTCCAGCTCTAGGTCTGCATTTCTTTGACTGTGGGTGAGTTGTTTATAGCCATGGCTTCCTTATTCACTGCCAAGCCTGTGCACCATCTCTCAGCATCCCATGGCTGTACTCTGCATCCTCTATCTTTACATTTTAAGGCCTCTGCTATTGTTACTAGGCCTGTATTTCCCTACACTACATCATTGTGTTAGTTGTAAATATCTCATTATGGAATAATTGCTTTGTTATTGCTGTCTATATAATGCTGTGATCGTACCACCCGAAGATAAAACTAAATTAAAAAATTAGCCATAGATGCCTAGTGAATTAGAGAAATTGCTTTCATAGCTAAGCCAAGTAAAAGGTCCAGGCGGGTCAAGAAAAATTCAAAGGAGGCCTGACAAGCCTCAAGCTTGAGGCCTTGCAAATTCAGCACAGGCTCTTGGCCTGTTACTGGTAATGGTGTAGTATATTGTAGGACTACCCTTAGGACTGGAAGCTGTTTCCATGTATGAAGCAGCAGATCTTGTTTGAAAGAGTTGTTAACACTTCCAGATACTTAAGAAGATGATTTTTGTTTTGCTTTGGTTTATGTCTTTATACATTTCATGTCCCTGAACTTTTCCATGTTTTAAGAGTCTTCTAAGACAATTACCAGCTGAGTAAATGTCTGTCAGTTGAGAATATGAAATAAAATGGAGTATTTCTTTTTTTGCTGCTTTTCCATTTGCAACTTCAATTTTGTATTTCTTTATTAAATTAGTATAAAATGTTTTCTGAGAAGTTATTGTGATGTTAGCAGCTTACATCAGTAGTTATGCTCCCTGCATGTATTTAATCATTTCTGCTTTTTATGACACAGCTTTCATTGTTTTCACTGGAAGAGTGAAAAATGTATTTGCAGTGTGAATTAGTAATATCAACTGCAAGGAGTCATACGTGATTTTTTTTTTTTCTTAAATAGTGAAATATGTGAGGGGTTTTTTTGATTTATGCAACTGAATACATATTTTAAGATCAAGAAGTCTACAGGTCTTGCAGTCACAAAAGATATTTAATTTGGAAACTGTGTTAGTCTTTGTAAAATTTCGTACTTCACCCTTGAGCTTTTTTTTGTTGTGGAGGTGAGTGGGGGTGGTTGGGTCAGCATGGAATGAATAGGGAAGGTTTGCTTCAAGACAAGCAGATATTATAAAGCATCTTTGAAAACATCTTAGTATGTGACAAGTGATGGCCAGTGACGGCTGCTTGTATATTTAAAAAACAGCACAGTATGTGTATGTTTTTGTTACTCTTTTTTTAATTCAGGAGAATATGCATTGGCTGCAGAGCTGTACAGAGAAGTGTTACAATCATCTGAAGAGCACAAAGAGAAGCTCAAAACGGATTCTTTGCAAGTGAGTGAGCACTCAAATGTAAAGAGCCATAGCTAAGAACTGGAATACTTTAGATTTAAAAAAAGCTACTGTATTTCTAAACCTTTTGTTTGAGTCTTCATGATATCCCAGAAGCAGTGTATGATCTCCACCTGCTGTTCTGCAATGAACTTTACATGCTGAATTCCAAACTTGATTATATGACTGTGTGTGACATTAAAGGTACTATATTACATCCTGCAGGATGCTGGGGTTGCATTCTGAATGGTATTAATATACTAAACGATTGAAAATAATGAAATTGTTGTAGTACAGAAGACATTCTCTGAAATGGCATCAAAACATGAAAAAGAATCAAAGCAAATTTTCTCTTCAGGCAGTATATTAATGTTTTGAATACTACGTTAAAAATAGGAATGTATTTTCCTGATTAAAAAAAAGCAGTGGTTCTCTAAGTAACATTTTATATCTCATTAAAAATATTCCATTCCAAATTGACCAAAATTCTCTTAAGCATAATAAGGTATTTAAAATGTTAATGACAGATAAATAAGAAGTGGTCAGTTGTCTATTTCTTTGCTTGCTTCACTAAGTTATTGATTATCTTGCATGCAGTCATCTGATGGCTCTGTTGTGTTTCTTTGATTCTTCTTTCTCCTATGTGACTTCCCAGATGCCTTTTTTACTTAGCATAGCCATGTTGGCATAAATTTAAGCTACTGAAAACAATTACAATGTTTACAATGTTTCACTGGATTATGCAATCCAATAAACTTTTTTCTTTTTTTTTTCTCCCTCAAAATGTACATGGCCTAATATCACCTTTGTGTAATTAAACTTCTGTTGAGTACTTCCCAGTGGTGTAGGCTTAGCTCTAAGGTAATAGCAAACTGCTGCTGGCCAGTGATCTTTAGTGGCTGAGATAGTATTAGGGCAAAGGAAGTGAAGTCAGGAGGTGAGCAAGGGCACAAGTTCATGATAGTGGAGGTCATTAGTATAAGCCTGTGTGAGATAGACTAGCAGGATAATAGTGGTTTGAGATACATAGGGTGAAAAGAACTGCCTTATATTAACAATCAAGTTTATTTTCCCTAAAAGTAAACAAAAATATCATGTTTTATTCAGTCATCTTTTATTTCAGAACAGTGAAAAGTCTGAAAAATAATTGAAGCTCCTGGGAGCTGCTTTTTTCCTTATACTTTATTTTGCTTTAGATAGGCTAAGTGAAGGGTGTCCTTAAAATATTCTGAAAGATACTTATAAAAGAATGTGCTCCAAGATAAAGAATTTGTTTTCCATAATATTCAATGGCTTTTTTAATTAGGAGGGTGAGTATGGGACAGAATCTGATTACTTGCCTGCTGATTTGCTTTCGAGGTGTTGAAGAAGGCATTTTTAGTAGGTTATTTCCTACCTTGGTAAAATGGGGAAAAGAATGTTTATTCTTTATAAGATGCCTCCAGATTAACAGAGAAATTAAATAAAACTAACTTTAAATTAATACCAATTTATTGCTCTAAGCTCTCATTGCTGTTTAAGCTTTTCCAGTCACAGATACTGCAATGAATTTTTTCATGATTGCTCTTCACTTTGTGTCATTTAGAGACTTCATTCTACACATAATTTGATGGAATTGTTGGCAAAGCACACAGGAATTCCTCCAACTTTGCGTGATAGCCGACTTGCAGAAGAGGTGAACAGCCTTCATTTTTATATAAAAATATTTTGAAAAGCACCTTTTTATTTTAATTTATCCTTCAGTATTTTCCCTAACTAAAGTAATAACATTAAATGGCTTTCAAGTTAGCTACATACATCTCCTCTAAGGTTAGCAAAATCAAGAGTTGTTTAATGTGTGAGGTGAGAGCAGAAATGTCCAGTAAAATGCTGCTGTTCTAAATACTTGGCAATCTCTATTGTGTTGCTAGTGTGGTTTATAGAAGTTTTAATAATTTTTATCTCTAAAATGTTATTTCCCCACCCCCATAATGTTTCTGTGGAAGTTACATACATGGATGTTACTGATAAAGAACGCATCATTCTGAATTCTTTTGAGCCCTTTATTTTCTCACACTTTCTTTGGCTTTTTCTCATTTTAACTGCAGATAGTCTTCTCTAGAAGAGGTTTATTTTTCTTGCATAGGTGCCCTTCATTCCAAAATGCTTCTCCATCTCAGAGTAAACAAGCTACTACTATCTAATGCATCTTCTCAATCATGGCTTGATGCTCTTTTTCTATGTCTCTTTTCAGTCCCGTGTGTGGTACTGATAATACTTAGAAAGTATTGAAATACTTTTAAATACTCTGAGACCTTCTTGAGAAGGTCTTGATTTGCAGTGTTCTTCATAACCTGAAGCTTGCCAGTTGTGTCTGTCCAGGCTCTCCCTGTGTTACTTGTAGTCACATGCCCTGCATCAGCAGATTAATCTCTTTCACTCATGTATTGCCTAAATATCTAGATGGGTTGACCATCTCTGGCCAGATGAGGAAGTCACTGAATGTTACTTCCTGTGTGCATAAGCCTGTTTAACTATATTCTTAATCTTAACCTGGTAAGGTAGCTGGGATCACTGTTCCCCGTTGGTTACTCATAGTGGACATTTGGAAGACATTTCACAGGATCACAGGATGTCAGGGGTTGGAAGGGACCTTGTTGATCTTCAAGTCCAACCCCCCTGCCAGAGCAGGATCATATAATCTAGCACAGGTCACAGAGGAACACATCCAGGTAGGTTTTGAAAGTCCCCAGAGAAGGAGATTCCACAACCTCCCTGGGGAGCCCGTTCCAGTGCTCTGTGACCCTTACAGTAAAGAAGTGAAATTCCTCCTCATGTTAAGGTGGAACCTCCTGTGCTCCAGCTTACATCCATTCCTCTTTGTCCTATCACAGGGCACGAGTGAGAAGAGGCTGTCCCTTTCCTCTTGACACTCAGCCCTCGTATATTTATAAATATTTATCAAATCCCCTCTCAGTCTTCTCTTCTCCTCTAGACTAAAAAGCCCCAGGTGTCTCAGCCTTTCTTCATAAGACACGTGTTCCAATTGCAAAAGAACTTCGTCATTGTCGCATCATTTGGGTTGGAAAAGACCTTAGGAGATCTCTAGTTGAACCTCTGCCTCAGAGCAGGATCAACCCTCATTTCTGACCATGTAGCTTAGGGTTTTATTCAGTTGGGCCATTAAAACCTCCAAGAAAAGAGATTTCATGGCTTATCTGAGCAAATCCATTCCAATACTTCATAATCCTGGGGGTTGGAATATTACACAGACCCTTCCATTGCAATTTATAGCTATTGTCCCTTCTTCATTTGCCTCATACTTCAGTGAAGTGTCTGGCTTCTGATTCTTGGTGACTTCCTTCTGGCTGCTGGAAAGGTGCTATTTTGTATACCTAAGCCTCGCTTCTTCAAGCTGGACAAGCCCAGTTCTTTTGGCATCTCCAGTTAGGTGGTAGTGATCAGCATCTGTCTTAGTATTTGTATATCTTCTGATATTTTGTAATTTTTATGCATATCCTATGCATAGGTAGTATTTTTTTCTGTTTTAATGAGACTTGCTCTCTAAAATATTTAAAGAAGCTTCGGGTAGAAGCTTCTGAAGAAGAAGAAGGGTAGCCTTTATGGAAATATTGCCCTTTTTTTTTTTTTTTTTTTGACCTGGAACACCAGCATTTTTTTTATATCTTCTTCTCCTGACATTATTATAAAGAGGAGGATTGGAACATTTATATTTTGCTTATAAATGTGAAGCAGAGATTATTTTTCATACCTTTTTGACAGTTATTCATTCAAATACCTGACAGTCCTATCTGCTCCTGGTAAACTGAGCTCCATCTGTAACAATAATATTATCTTGATAATAGCAAACAAAAAGAATAAAGAGTTAAACACACCCTAAAATGCACAAAATAAAGATATCTAGTGAAATCAGAATGTAATAGTGAAACATAGGTCTGTACATCTTACTTGTAAGAAATGTCAATTATTTGTTCATCAGCTTTTAAAGTATCAAATAAACTAGTACTGATTCTGTTGTGGAGGCACCTGCAGAGTGGCTTTCAAGTCAGAAGTAATTTTGGTGAAATTATATTACTATTGATATATTTTTACTATAATTGATATAGTATTATTATCTGATGCACTGAAAAATAATGAATATTAAACATTTCTTGTTATTCTATAGATAAGTTTTATATGTAGGTAAATTAAATTGTCTTGCGCTCAGATTGTTCTATGAGCTTTTTATTGTTTGCTTATTCAACACAATATATTTTAATGTCCAGAGAAGTAAGAATTATGAGTTAAACTCTGGTTCATTTTTGTAATGCATTTTATTCCTACTGTGTTGTTTGGACTTGTCCAAATGCAAAATTTCATAGCTAGCATCTGTGTAGTCACTTTTCTTCTCAATTTAATTTTTTTTAAGCTTACTAATAAATGCTAGATTCTAGAGGAAAAAATTATTAGAAAATATTGCTTATGAATGAAAGTGGGTAGCACATAGGTAGCTAAACATTATGATAGCTGGAGAGTTTTAAATTTTCATTTATTTCTCACAAATATGAGTTGTGCATAATTTAAACTCTTTATTTCCTTAAAGGCAGAACAACTTCGACAGCATTATATGAGTAAATCCAATGCAGAAGTTGCAGAAGCCCATCAGGCCTTACAGCCAGTTTTTCAGACTATTCGGGAGCTCCAAAGAAAGGCAGGTACCTCTTACATATAAATATGAATTTTGAGATTATTATTTTCAAATATTGTTTTTGTCTGTTTATCCAGAACTCCAGCTGTTTATATCCTAACAGTTCTTTGAAGGCCTATTTGGAATGGGACTTTGGCAGTGTGCGCACACACATACACACAGCTAGCTCCAAAACGTTCTCTCTCCTCCGCGTGTAGAGGCACACAGCACTAGATGAGCAGATGACTAAAACTAGAAGTAGATGATGGTATGATTCTAGACAAGTTTAATGCCATGTCTAATGTTTATATTAGTTGTGCTTCAACTGTAATGTAGTTAAATCAGTTATAGGATTTGGCCTTGAGCTATTTCTGTGATGTATCAGATGGATTTTTTTTCAGTTACTTTCAAAGGAACTATTCTTCAACAGGCATTAAGTCATTGTGCTTAAGGCTTAATTGTTTTTAGTCAATGTGACAATTGGGGTTTCATGGAAAGGTGCAAATTTTTAATGAATTGATGAACACCTAAGTTGAAATGCTGCTTGTCACTTGCATAATAGTAAAGAAATAACAAAGAAATGAGGAGAAATGGCACATGAGTAAGTAAACATCTTCTTTCACCTTTTAAATTATATGGTCACTTCAGTGTTACTCTATAAATTTCACAGAGAGCTTGCGTTCTCTGATTAAATGGTCCTCAGAGATGGAGGGGCAAGTGGGAGAGAGAGGTGAAACTTCAAAATTACAGTATCTCTGTGTGGCTATTCTGTGTAGATGGCCTCGGTGAATCTTACTCTACTGAAGAAGAGTATTTTAAGGTGTGAAAGTAGATGTGAATGTAGAAAACTTGTTAATCATGTATTCACTTAAACAGGAAAGGGCATATTTTTTTTAAGCATACCCTCATCTTCTGCTTTCCATGGAATTTACCAGTCTGTGTTTTGAGTGTGGCCTAAAGAGCAGTATAAGCCTCTGCTGCAATGAGTAAATTGGTGGTTTGTTGAAAGTTCATGGATTAATGTTCTTTTGCATACAGATACATTCAGGTTCTCCTTGGTGGTTGGATGTCATCCAGAGAGCAATACAATATGCCATTGATGAGGAGCTTGTTCAACGCGTGCAAAATGAAATAACCAGCAACTACAAACAGCAGATTAATAAACTCTCCATGGCAGAGAAGTAAGAAAATAGCTGAAATAGGCTAATGAATATGGTTAAGCCTGCTTAAATCCTCCTAGCAGTTTGTGCTACCAGTTGCAATTGAATAGCAGGCACTTCTGCATCAGAGCATCTGGGCTGCAATTAAGTTTCAAAAACAGTCCCCAAAACGCATTAACTAGATAGGAGACTTGTAAAAGAAAAGCAGGAGAATTACAGTTTTCTCCTAGACAAGCATTCTTTTAAATGTTCCATTGTATTATCTACTCTGGTTTTACACTCTTCTGTACTTGTGCAGCTGCTGAGCAAGAAAGATTATTTCCTTTTCAATTTATTTTAGCATATGCAATAAAAAAATTTAAAAACAGTGATTTATGTCTGGTCAGTGCAGGAGCAACACATGCTAATCTCTAGTTGAGTATTAAAGATGGTTAATCCAGAGTACAGTGTGGGAGACTTATAACTGGAGTATTTGGCAACTGATATTTTTTACAACAGACTTGCAGGTTAGATGTATTTTCAGACTACCTGGATAGGCAAACTCATTCATTTTAAAATGCATATTGCTTAAGTAGATGACATTATATACCAAACTTCAGTAGTGTTGTTAAACCTATGTTTTTCTCTCTACACTTTATGAAAGAGATGCTTTTACTTAACTTTCCATATGGGATAGACCCACTGTCTTGTAATGCATTGTCTTGAATATGAGTGCCAGACATTGTATGAATGGTGCACTCTCAGGAAGAGACTTATGCTCATGGGAAAACCACAATATGGACAGCGTTCAACTGGCATTCATGTTCCCACTCTAGTCAAGGAAGACAGCTAGCTTTAGGGCAACAGTTTGCTGTCATGTCCATTTAATAATTTTAACTTTGAAAACTAACTTGAAAAATGTGCAGCATATTTTTGTGATGGGTTCATGCTTCTGCTGTGAATTGCATAGGTACACTGAAAATCAGTTTGTTGGCCAACAGATGCAATAAGACTGTAAGTATGTGCAGTTGTTTACCTTAGTAAACTTGTGTTGTGGACCAGAATGTTGCAGGTTGGTGTTGACCACTAATACTCATTTGCATCTCTCAAGTTTTGGAAAGAGTCTTTCTGTTCTACAGATACCAAGCACCATCTCAAGGGATACAATGGAATGATTTCTAACAGTATTACATGTAGTAGTAAGATTTGCTTATGATATGAACTTCATATATTGTCCTACATTGCTATTTAGGTATATGTCTTCTACTTCAAACTACTGATTTAAGTTCAGATTCAATGAATCGGACTGCAATTAGTTCCCTTTTTCTTTAAATCAGATTCCGTGACTGCAGAGGCCTTCAATACCTGCTCACAACCCAGCTGGATGAAGTAAAGAAGTTCCAGAAGATTGTAAGAGAAGCAGTGAAAAACTTAGAAGGCCCTCCCTCCAAGCAGGTTATTGAGGCTGCCACTATCTGCCATTTGCGACCTGTTAGACTTCCACTTAACAAGTATGTCTTGAAAATAGAAAATATACTTTAGAATTGTATTATTACATTTCCCTTCATTTGAAATAAGAAGAGATTAAAGTCTTTTTTTTCTGTACTTAGGGTTTGTATGCACACAGCACAGATCCTTTTGTTAGAATCATGACCTTACTTTGATTTTATTCTTATAAAATCTTGTCAGTTATTGTATCTAGTGTACATAAGACTGTTAAATTGTTCTTTTTTTGAAGACTATGTAGTTTTATATGTTGGAATAGGGAATTACAGGAATTACTTTGGTTTCTGATGAAATTTTGAATGCTTCTGTTTTCAATCTTCTGTATTGCAGCTGTGTCTTCTGTAAGGCTGATGAGTTGTTCACAGAATACGAGTCAAAGCTCTTTTCTCATACGTAAGTTCATAGGTTTATAAACTTATCACTTCAAAAAAAAAAGTGACAATTGGATTGGTTTGTATTTTATACTTTGTTTTCTGTAATAACTTCATAAACAAATTACAGCAACTTCTTGCTTGTGGCCTCCATAGCAATTTTATTAGTCAGGTTTCATTTTCTATGTAAATTTCATTTGGCAAAGCTGTGTTCAAGGAATGAATACATGCCACTTTCCCAAGCTGCTATATTATGATCATACTTTTGAAATGAATTATTGAAATGTTCAGAAAGTATGTGTATAAATACAAGTATTCTAACTAAATACATATTTGTGATTGGGCAGATATTTATTTGCAGGTCAGTTGCAAGTGGTATAATACCATACTTTTTTTTATAGATTTATTTAATTCTGTAGAATTCATAAAGAAAGAAAGTTTGACTAAAACTACAGTGAGAGAGGTATTTCAGACCTGAATGCAGCTGTGAGCTGAAAGAAGGGTTGCACTAGGTGCATGGGGTGAGAGGTATACATAGTGGACTGTACTGAGAGGCGTGGATTACAACCCTCTGCATGCTTGCTCTTTGATTTTTCTCTCTCATATCCCTCACAATGTCAAAACTGGATTCAAAAATCTTGAGGTCACTGAGAAATTAATTTGAAAAGTCTTTACCAGGGGGAGCTCTGCTACCTAGTGATTAGTGCTATCATTAGGAAACTTTAGTGTATTTCTGAAATAGCATTATTTGTGAAGGAGGGAACTGGGAGCTATAATGTTCTTACACAGTGCAATAAACACGAAATTCTGCATCAGACTTTCAACTGCAACTCTTGCTCATTTAAGAAGTCAGAATTGCAGATTTTTTAAATGGATGCGACACTATCTTTCCGTAGCTTTTACTGATTAATTAAGATGTGTAGGCCTTTACAAAAGCTATTGATGATTTTGAGCTGACAAAATGGCCTGTACAGTAATTTCATTGCTAGTACTGAGGTCACTGTGTTCAAAGCAATCTTTTGGGACATTGGGTAATAAAACAGCTGTTTATATTTGTTTGGATTGCTTTGTCCTTTAATCAAATTTTAGAAGACTGAAATATATGGTAAATGGATGTGGAAGTACAAAATCACTGATAAGCATAATGTTGATTTTAAGTGTTAAAGGCCAAATGGCAATATTTGAGGAGATGATAGAAGATGAAGAAGGGCTTGTTGATGACCGTTTGCCCACCACAAGTAGAGGGCTGTGGGCAACCAGTGAAACTGAACGTGCCTTGAAAGCTATCCTCTCCTTTGCCAAAGCTCATCGAATGGATGTTAAGTTAACTGAAGAAGGCAGCATATTTCTGGAACTCTTTGAAGCCTGGAAAAAGGAATATAAGGTACAATAAGCGAGATGATGACAGAAACAGTTGTGCAGTTCATTTAATGTAATATTAGCACATTTAAGCTAAATATGAACAAATCTAAGTTTCATTCCTAAAATCAGAGTTTGCCTACACAAATCTTTGTCACAGTACTTATTACAGGATTTGATTCTAAATGGTTCATATATGGTTTAAGAGTTTCTAAAAGCTATACTGGTTACTAAGTCAATTAGTAAGCAATGTAATCGCATCTATTAAATATTATACAGATTTAATTAAATGTTTCCATCTGTTGAGTTAAATGGGAATTTCGCAAGACTCAGCAGACTGAACATTGGTCCATTATGTAATTCATAGTTGTAGCCATTTCATTTGTATAAAGCCAGAATTTACTTTTTCTTGGAAGAACTGAATCTGATGTTATCTTCACCTTGTACTTGTGTGTGCCTTTTTGATAAGGCTACAAGTGGTCTTGATGACCACTCAAACCATTAACATATCTCTAAAATACACTTCATCTTTAAGAGGCAGTATTAGTACTAAAATAGCTGTCTGTTCAAAATTGCTTAATCATTTTTCCTTATTTTATTCAGCATTTGCTTAGTCTTAGTCTGAGGTATTTTGTTTCTGAACTTTTAGTTACATTAATTACTGTAATAGTTATAGAAGAAATGAGAGACAGCTCTTTATAGTTGCTCATAAAGAGAGGCTGGAAAAGAAAGCAGGCAAGATAATCTCTATATTGTTTGTTTTCCTTTGTAATTAGTTCTTGTGGCTGTAAAGAAATGTTACCCCATATTCCAAAAAGATGTTTTACATTGTATGTGCAAGTTACATAAAGGGAACTCGATTCTGCTACTAATTTGTTTGGGTTTTTCTTATAGTTACTTCATGAATATTGGATGGTACTCAGGGATCACGTGTCTGCTATTGATGAACTGGCAATGGCTACAGAACGGCTGAGGGTGCGTCATCCTGATGAGCCAAAACCAAACCCACCAGTTCTTCACATCATAGAACCACATGAGGTAAAGTACTTGACAGGAAAGAAATGTGTTTGTATTTTTTAGTTTTGGGGTTTTTTTGGGGGGGGTTGTTGTTTGTTTGTTTCCTAAAAAAATCCTGCCTCCTACAAAAATAAATTCTTATCTAAGTCTAAAAGTTCTATAATATACCTCTGTTTCCATTTCAGAAAGCCTTGGTGGAATACAGAGTTCATACCTATTTTTACATTCAGTGTATGGGCCTGTTTGAGCTTGTAACTGTTATTTTGATATTCTTGTCAGCCTTCTGACTGTAAGAGTGGCATGCTTCCAAAGACTGCTGTCCTTCCAGCAGAAGGTGAATGGCTCTGGGACCTCTTTCTACAATTGTCCAGTTTTCCAAGCTGGTGAAAAATCAAGTTGACCTGATTTCTCGCCTACATTGCTACTTTCCAAAAGGACATTAAAAACAGCAGTGAAAACCTAAAAGACAAATATCTTTTCAGTATCTTGGAATTTCTGAGTCACCTGATGTAGTTTCTGTTCATGAACATAGAGAAAATGCTGGGTTGATTTAACTTAATTCTATACTTCTGTTGGTGCAAAAAAAAATGTTTTCAGTAGAAACATTTTTGTACTTTTTTCAGTGAGATTCAGTCGTAAATGAAAGTGCTTCTTTTCTTTCTGTAGGAAAGCAGATATTTCATCTTTGTATTAAAGCCATTTTTGAAATGGAGCTCTTTCCTTAATAAATGTCTCACAAAGTCTAAGATTTATGTATGTATTTACAGCTATAAAATAAGCACCCATTACTTTGGCCTTCATCATTTGGGTGCTTGCCTCCTCTGCAGTATTAATAACTACACCATTACCAACTGTGATTAATTTAAAAAGGAGTGAGCGTGATGTTTGTACCCTTGTACAGGTCAAATGAAAAGTATAAGCATCTAAAAAGTATAGAGAAAGTAATTGTTTCTTACGCGTTGTTTTTGGAACCAGCAGTAGAGTCGAGGATATATTTGTCTGTAAGAAGATAGATGATAAATTGAAATAAATTTGAAAAAGTCTTTTTAAAATTTGTTATTTTAAATTGTTTTTGTATCTGGAAAGAACCAGTAATGCAAATAAAGCAATAAAGAGCAAATTCGTATACCTCCTTGGTCTCAACCAGTTCATAGTACCATATTCATACTGGGTACAAGAAATGAATAGATAATTTTGCTTGGGGAGAAACAGATCTTAAATTTGAAGCATGACCTATACCATCTGTCCCCAGTGAATTATTCACTTGAGTTTTGCCAAGAAATTAATTTAAGCCTTATCGTAAAACTTAACTATTTTTTTTTCTTTTTTAAATACATGTTTAATAATGTTTCCACAGGTAGAGCAAAATCGAGTGAAACTTTTGAATGACAAGGCAGTTGCCAAATCACAGCTTCAAAAGAAATTAGGACAACTTCTTTATCTCACTAATCTGGAGAAAGTAAGGTTTATGGTTCCTTGGTCATTACCAAAGTGATGTGCTCTACTTACCTAGTGAAAGCAACTTACCATTATTTTTATTTAAAACTTACATTTCTTGAAAATGTATTTTCTGTAAAGATTCATTGCTTGTCGAAATTCAGTGTGTTTTCTTTGTGTTACTGTGTAGCTATAAATTTACTTATTACATTATATATATTGCTCTTTGCTTAATTACCCAGTTATAGAACTATGAACTAGTTTCTGGTGGTTAAAACTTTCATTAACACTAACTGGGTCCATTTAGTGGAAGCCTTGTAAAATTATGTACTCTCTGCATACCCTTCCTACTTTAAGAAGAGCTTACCTTTAACAAACCCCATGTATGTGACATAATTTTAAACACAGTGTTCAAGTAAGTAAAATTATATTTGAGTAAGCATAGTTAAGCATGATTAAGTATATTTAAGTGTTTTTACAATAATGTGAAGCTGGTAGAAAATATGAGGAGTTTCTTGTTTGAAGCTTGTATTTTAGCAGGATTTTTCAAAGATGTAAGACAGATGCAGATGCTGTCTGAAGAACCTCAGGATAAACAGTGATCCTTTTACTTACCATAAATGACTTTTTTAAACTCCTCAAGATAGACTTATTTATTCATGAATGATGTGTTTTAATTTGGTCTCACAGGATTTTTTAAGAACTTAATCACTTTTTTTCTAGAAGCTTGTTTTGAATATAGAAAAGCTTTTTATTGAAACACAAAATTGGTATTTTTCTTTCTATTTTGTAGTCTCAGGATAAAACTACTGGAGGAGTTAACCCAGAACCATGTCCAATCTGTGCACGTCAACTGGGAAAACAGGTAAGACATGTAGTCAGCATGTTTTCTTTTCAGAACTTCTTTACCTAGATCTGAGTCAGTCGTATGTCAAATTTTCAACTTCTGATTTTAAATGAACATTGTATTGAAACAAGGAAATAAGCCCTTTCTTGTAATTTACCAACCAGTCTCTCCCCTGAAATAACACCTTGCTTAAATGCAAGCACCACTACTGCTTAACTTTTTTGACAAAAGTGTTCCAAAACTGTGTGCTGTGATTGGTTTATAACTCTGAAATTTCGTTTCATACTGTTGTCAGAAATTTCTTTGCCATTTATAACCTAGGAGAAGAAAGAAATGGGTAACCTTCTGTAGTATACTATATTTTACTGCAAATGTTCTTATTAATCTAGTTCAACTGTTAACCTAACACTGTCAAGTCCACCACTAAACAATGCCCCTCAGCACCACTTCTACACACTTTTTATATATCTCCAAGGTTGGCGACTCCACTGTTTCCCTGGGCAGCCTGTTCCAGTGTTTAACAACCCTTTCTGTGAAGAATTTTTTCATAATACCCAACCTATACCTCCCCTGGTGCAACTTGAGACCATTTCCTCTTATCCTGTTGTTTCTTGCATGAGAGACTAGTCTTATGCCCACCTCACCACAGCCTTCTGTCAGGTACTTGTAGAGAGTGATAAGGTCTACCCTGAGCCTCCTTTTCTCCAGACTAAACAACCTCAGTTCCTTCAGCCACTCTTGTTATGACTTGTGCTCCAGACCCTTCATCAGCTTTGCCTTTCTTTGGACATGCTCCAGCATCTCACTGTCCATGTAGTGAGAGGCCAAAATTAAACATGGCATTTGAGATGTGGCCTCATTAGTGCTGAATACAGAGGGACAGTCGCTTCCTTCGTCCTGCTGGCCACAGTATTCCTAATACAAGCCAAGATGCTGTTAGCTGCCTTGGCCACCTGGGCACACTGATGGCTTATATTCAGGCAGCTGTTCACCAACATCCCCAGGTCCCATATCACCAATATCCCTAGGTATTTTTTCTGCCAGGCAGCTTTCCAGCTACTCTTCCCCAACCCTGTAGTGTTACATGGGGGTTTTGTGACCCAAGTGAAGGATCCAGCACATGGCCTTGTTGAACCTGATTCCATTTGCCTTGGCCCATCAGTCCAGACTGTCTAGAACCCTCTGTAGATACTCTTTACCTTAAAGTAGATCAACACTCCTGCTTAGCTTGGTGTCATCTGCAAACCTACTGAGGGTGCCCTCAATCCACTCATTCAGATCATTTATGAAGATATTAAATAGAACAGGCCCTGGGGAACATCACTGTGACCAGCTGGCTTTAACTCCATCACCACAACTCTTTGGGCCTGGACATCCAGACACATTTTTTGGTCCAGAAAAGCATACTCCTATCCAAACCATGAATGGACAGTTTTTCCAGGAGAATGCTGTGGCAATGTGTCAAAAGCTTTTACTAAAATATAAGTAGACTCGGATCCATGAAAATAGTTTTGGTACAAAAACACAGCTTTACAAATTAGTTCTCTGTTATAGAAGGTCATAGCTGACACATAAATATTCTAGGCCTGCAAAGGAAGAACATATTCTGCAGTGCAGTCTTTTGTTTCTGATGCATTCTGTCAAAACAAGATTAAGCATCTGTTTAAATTTTTTTCATAAATCCAAAAATGTTGTCTAGGGCTTAACAATAGGTAAAAATTTAGGCCTTTCTTTAGGACTTTATTAAAAAAGACTGATTTAGTATGAATGTAAAGATAAAGACTTTTACAGAAGGATAATGCAAACATTTGTGGGGGTTTTTTTAATGATGTCAATATTTATCTATGTGTATGTAGTGTATGAAACACTGTAATGTTTTTCCTCAAGTTTAAAATAGGAAAAATGAAAAACTTTAACAATAAATGCAGAGAACTTCTGTGGATCATGAACCTTTCTTTTCTGAAAAACTTTGAAATCCAGGCAGATGGAGTGCTAAAATTCTAAAATTCTTCAGTTTTGTTCTAATAACATTCATGAAAATAATGTTTCTATGAAAATATAATTTATCATGTATTAGTACACTTTTTTCTCTTGCATTGATCCAAAACTGATACTGTGTTGTGGTTTGTTGTTTTTTTTGTTTTTTTTTTTTTAATTCCCTGTGTAGTGGGCAGTGCTGACGTGTGGACATTGTTTTTGTAATGAGTGTATAGCTATCATCATAGAACAGTACAGCGTCGGCACCCGCCGGAGCTCAATTAAATGTGCCATTTGCAGGCAGACAACATCTCATAAAGAAATATCATATGTCTTCACTGCAGAAACTGCAAATCAGGAGGATGATATTCCTGTAAAGGTATGTTGTTTATATGAGCTTTGTGACCCAAACTGTCAGCAGTGTGTATTTGTTGTATTTTGTTGCATACTGCGTTTAGGCAGGCAGATCTACCATATAGTTTTATAAGTAGCTTCACTTTTATAATTTGTTCTGTTTATAGCAGGTATAATTCTTTTTCTTTTGAATTGGACATAACATATATAGGCCTTTCTTACAGTGCAATCAGTGTTTTCTTATCCTTCCCCCAGGAAGGACACATTTTCCTGTCAAGTAAGAATTGGTTTTTGTTTCGTTTACGGTTGGATTTTTTTTTTTTTAACCAATCCTTTTCATAACTTCTAAGTGCTTTGAGAAACAAAGCATGAAAGGAAACAGTGTGAATGAGGGTATCATTTTCACACTTACTGTTTACATATGCCTGAGGAAAGGCTCTGTGGATGGATTACAATATTATACATCTGTTAAAGTAGTGCTGTCTTGGGGTGGATTGTGCAGGGACAACAGCTTTTGCTGAGCTTTTAGGGGGTTTTTTTTTGTTGGTGGTGTTTTGGTTTGTTTATTTTTTTCCAAACGTTTCACATTGTGTAGAAATCGGTGCTGTTTGTGTGCAGGTGATTAGTTTAGGGTTGGTTGTTTGGGTTTTTTTGTTGTGGTATTACTGGCTTTTTGCATCTCAGGAGAGATGAGGCATAGTTTTGCTATGTTTGCTTGAAATGAGTAGTTTGAGAAAGCTGCCTGTCCTATACTGCTGTTAAAAATATTTACATTATTCTGTGTCTTCATTGTTAGCCAGAGAATGTAAATCCTAATTCTGAATTTAAAATTAGACATCTGCAAAGTTTTCTGAGCTACCTGAGAAGTAGAGTAGTTATTCTGCATTTTGCATATCTAGGTAATATTGTCTGGTATACAAACCATAATTAGGAGGAAAGAAACTCAACTATTGTTTTAATAGGGGTGAATGAACGTTAAAAACCTGAAGGGAGATTATATTTATACTTCCTTCATCTAATTTGTCCACTTAGCAGACAATGTCCAATTAGTGGACAGGTTCTAATGAGTATATTTTGTGACAACTCAAAGTTTATTTGGTAATAAATCAAATCACAGAAGAGACAATAGGAGAAAAAAAAAATCCTGTAAAATATTGTTCATCAAAAGCAATGCTTTTCACTGGATTTGTTGACCATGAATTTGGTCTTTAGAGAAAGGTTTCTCTGGTGTGATGTTGCAGACATTTATATTTTCTGTTCCCTACAAGTGTATTATCAATAACGTGGTTGTGAGGGTGCTTTCTTCAAGCTCATCCCCAATTCTTTTGATCTAGTTGTGTGGTGTAAGTTTTTTTTCTCCATATTCTAGATGAGTGTTGACTGTGCAGCTAGATACTCTGCAAGTATTCTTCCTGTGGGGTTTTTTTGCTTGTTTTTTGAAAAATCAAAAGAAAACTTTGGAAAAAAATATAAATGCTTCTTGCCTATCTGCATTTAAATTTTTTGGTATCTGGTTAAAGCCTCACTGCCTGGATACATATACCTAATGAGAAGGTGATGGTTTAAGACCGAGTGAGTTTTGGTCTTAAAACAGCTCCCTGCCTATATATGCCCATATAGACATATATGAAGCATGTCTCCTACTTAGCAAAATACTGTGGCTTGACTTTCCCCTTACTACAAAAGATATCTGAAAATTCTAGTCTGTGGGGGAAATTTTATTTGCAACTTGTGTGCTGTCCTCATGACAAAAGTTAATGAACTTTTAGACACAGATGTGTAGGAAATCATTCCTGATTGCACTGTTTTATCTATTTTTCTTGGTAACAGAGGGTTTTCATTGGGTTGAAGGCTGGGGTGGAGAAAGACATCATCTCCATGAGTCTTTAGCAATACTGACACATACATAGTGCATAGGTAGAATTTTGCTGAACACAAATCTATTACAGTGCTAAATCAAACACTGTGGTTATTGTGGCTGGGTTGGGGAAGAGGATGGTGGACTAAAAGGCAACGGTAAAAGACTAATATTGGCAATATTTTGATTTAGGTGATACTGCTGTCTTCAATTAAATGTTATTATAATACCAATATATAGCTGGACATACCAATCATAGTTTTAATCTGGTTAGTATAGTTAAAAGTAATAACTAAATGTGCTAACAAAATGGTATCTGTGCAAGTTTCCTTGAACACTGAAGATATACTGGGGTTGCTTGCATGTACTGAAGGCAGTGCTACCACATTCACACTCATTATGTCAGCCTCCCTGGGTAACTGCAATTCCATTTTATGAGTACATGCTTCCTCACTGAAATGTTCAGATTTGAAGTAGTTGACAATATATGGCACCAGGGGGAGTAAATAGGCTGTGTTTTTGAAGTTCTAGTTATTAGGCCCTTGCTTCATATGTGGTTTTCAACAGGTTATTTCCTTGGGGTTCAGAAATATCACCATTTCTAAAAAGAAAATTTCAAATATGTTTCATAAATTATGTTAATAAAATAAATAGTATAACTAAATGTCATAAATAAAACACAGGAGAAACTTGTAATCTACTGTCCTGTATAAAGAATTTTAGTGTTTTGTTGAAGTATTTCTGCATTTAAAACTTCAAGCAAAGGAAAAGCATAAATTCTGTGTGAATTTGTATGTCATCTTGAACAAGGCCCATCCTTATTTAATTAAAAATTTAACGATTTGTACTGTAGCCTCACTCTATGTAGTATCAAAACAAGCAACATTGTTAGAAATAAAAATTTCTACCTCATATTCCTTTAAGGACAGTTAACAAAGAATAACTAACTTAGGTTTCTGTAGAATACTGGATCAATATCTTGCAGTATATATATGAAAATTGTGTGATATATTCAGTGTTTACATATTCATCGGAACTTTTTTGGTCCCTCTGGTCTCTTTCAGTATTCAGTGCCCTTTTTTTTTTTTCTTTGGTTATGTTGTATAGAACTTGCTCTTTATTGTACCAGCACTAGCCACCTTAAGTTAATGTCTTAGATGCAAAAGGACTACTGTAAATGGGAGCATTTTATGCTCATAGAGAGATTAGTGGCATCCCTGCATATTTTGGTTCTGTAAAAGTGCTTCCAGTGTCTGCTCAGTATTACAATGAGTATTGCCAGCTTCTCATCTGGAACAAAAATTGTGTTAGAGGGTAGTTTTGATTCTAATGTGTGCTGTCCTGTAATTAATTAGAACTAACTAAACTGTTTATAAATACTCATCTGGATATTCAAGCAAACAAACTCAAGATGTATGGGTAATGAGTGAGGTAACAGTTTTTAAGACATTAAAAACAAACAAACAAAAAAAGTAGCAAGAGTACTTCTACCAGGTTTATCTTTCCATAAATAAGGGGAAATTGATTTTTTTTTTGTGCTGTGAACCAAAGCTTTAGTCAATTGTTAGTTCAATGACAACTCTAATAAAGTTTGTCTAACGTAGGCAGAAGAATGAAAAACTTTGCACATTTAGTTATCTTGCTTAAAGAACAGAAGAAGACTTGTAGCCACTTTGATCATTGTGCCATTTTTTTCTTTGCTGTAGTACTTCTGACAGATCTTTGTAGAAAGTCCCATTTGTAATACCTGAGTCACAGGAAGTCTGAAGTTGGAGCTACAGCTACTATTTCTTGAGGCAGGGAAAAATAGGACCTATGGTACGGTCTAAAAAAAGTCTCTGAGGAAAAGACAGCAGATTAGCAAGAATTGTCATCATTGAATCAGAGATGAATGGTATCAGAAAAGCACATAATGACCCTGGAATATATAGGAAATACCAAAAGATCGTCTCAGATCTCATAACTGTAGGTGGCTATGATTGATTGGCAGCTGCCATAGGGCTTCAAATGTGTCATTCATCCTTGCAGATCATAACACCTACTGAAATAAGCATTTCTAATTGTCTATCTGACTTTTGGAAACAGTGTTAATACCTACCAGGTGCAACAGACTACATATGAAAAAGTGGATTATTTCTATGTCTATGACACAGTTGGAATCACCTTGGAAGACACTGGGAAATAAAATGGTACTGCTTATTGCAGCCTTTGGTAAAACAGTCTGCAGAAAGTCTCCTATGTGTATTTCTGGAGCATTCATTTAGTTGCATAACATATGAATGATCAGGCAGCCCAGCATTGGCTCCCAGCTTGTGCTTCGACTGCTGACATCCTTCCACACCAATTCTGCAAGCAGCATAACTTCAGTGAATTTGATCTGTCATTGTGGCAAGCCAACATTATTAATTCAATGTTCAGAGGACAGGTGCAGACAGAAATAAAACAATATTTGTCCTGCTGAATCTAGCACTGCCTGAAATTACTATGCATGTAAGAACAAGTAAAGAATTAAATAAGTGCCTCTTGAAAAAATGCATTAGGTAAAATTGCTGTAATAAAAAGAATTTACTGAAGGAAATTCTAAAGAACTGTTTCTTGGAATCATCTTCCTGACTTAAGGGGAACTGGGAGAGCACAGAAATTAAAGTGGACAAGAATTAGAATGTAGTATTGGATTCATTAAGCACTGAAATACTTCTGAATGCAGAATGATGATGTTTTCATTGCAGCATGCAGTCCTTCAATAACTAATTTAATTATATTTACCCTTTTCTTACTATTTTAAATATAAATAACAAGCCTTATAGTACTGAGAGTAAGTTTGCTACTGCCAGAGTGAGGAACAAAAGGAAGATAAATAGCTTTCAGGTAGGTTTTTTTTTTTATTGCCAGCTTTCAGGAGGTGCAAAGGGAGAGAAGTTTAAATGTGCATTTCCACAATTGTTAAAGATTTACCTTCCCAGGATGTTAAACCTCAGGAGGCCTACCTGGCATGTTTAGTACCTTCCCAGGATGTTAAACCTCAGGAGGCCTACCTGGCACATTTGGTGCAACCGCACTTCCTGGGCTGTCCATTCTGCCTCATGCAGAACTTGGTAGGTGTATCTGTGTGGGACTTTGCTCTTCCATCTCCTGCACATGCTATAACACACCACTGCTCCTATAGCAGTGCATTATAAGGAGATATAAAAGCAATTCTGTGCTACTTAACCTGCCTTTCCTTCAGACTGCTTCGTTTTTAATTTGCATATGTTATGTAAGAGTCCTAACATAATGTTATTTAACAAAGCAATGGATGTGTTTAATATCCTACTTTACAAATGCTTTTCTTTGACTTTTCAAAGGGAAGTCACTCCACCAAAGTGGAAGCTGTGGTCCGAACACTGAAGAGAATTCAATTTAAAGATCCAGGGGCTAAATCCTTAGTTTTCTCAACGGTATTAGTCACCCTTTTTTTATCTTGTGTTTGTGTGTGAGTTTAAGGTGGTCGTGATATTTTCAGGAATTAGTTTTGCCACCAAAATGTTGAATTACTCTGTACAGCCGCTTCATTGTTTTGAGAATTTATAGGGCAATTCATGTAACTGGGACATGAACAATGATCATAGTCAACAGATGTGAATGCTTGTTTCTTTTAAAGGGAAAACACTTAGAATTATATGAGAAAACACTTAAATTTATGTGGGAACATTAGAAATTCTAGATATTTTTAAATGTAATGTCCATATATTTTTGATACATTGTTAAAACTGGTTTTGTGATGGCTACCAGTTTCTTTGTTAGAGTTTGATTTGGTTCCTGGTACAGAAGTCTTCTCTTTTTTCTTTTTCCACTTTTTTTTTAATTGTAAATGCTAGTAATTTGAAAGCACTTTTTTCTTCTACTCTTAGGGAAGTTAATTATTTTAGTTGTCGTTGGTGTTTGTCATTGGTGTTTGTAATGTAGAGTTACTTTTATTGTGTTGTGTGCTTTTGTTGTTTGTTTTCTACAGTGGCAAGATGTGTTGGACATAATTTCTAAAGCTTTGTATGACAACAACATGATTTTTTCTCAGATCAATGGAATTAATAAATTTCAGGTAAGTAAAGGATCTTTTACTTAAAATTATTTTCAGTGGGGAAAATTACAGTTCATAGAAGTTCATTTGATCCTTTTACTTCATTGCTTCATTTGAGAAACTGAAAGTTTGTTTGGCAGAAGCTTTGTTCTCTAACTCATTAATTCTAAAAATTGTCATCACAAAAAGCCACAGTTTAAAGCCTTTGGGGATAAACAGCACATTCACTTTTGAGAGAGAAGTCATCGACATGGATGTTAAGGATGATACACTGATCAGTGTTGCAAAAAGTCCTTGCCTCCCTGTTACCTGTCAAGTGTCTGTTCTGGGATGATGGGTTTTGGATCAGTCAGGCTGTAAGATTTTTGTCACTCTGGGGTCTGTAGTAGCTGCTTATAATTACTTGTAAATATAGAGATGTCCCCCAGACTCTTTATTGAGGAGCTTTTGTCACACTGCTGTGGTGTTTGCCTTTTAGGAAAATCTCTCTGCATTTAAATATGATCCAAACATAAATATTTTGCTGCTGCCTCTTCACACTGGTTCCAATGGACTAAACATCATTGAAGCAACTCATGTTCTGCTTGTGGAACCCATTCTGAATCCTGCACATGAGCTACAGGCTATTGGCAGAGTACATCGTATTGGCCAAACAAAGTAAGAGTTAAAATTCCATTGAGTGGTTTAGGTATGGTCCAGAATAGAACCGCATACTGTAGTCAGAATGAATCTAGGTCACTGAACTTCTCCATTTTGGAGATCAGGTTATTCACAGGAATTTTATTTTTGAAGATGATGATATAAGGGACAGAAGGATTAAAATTAAAAAAAAAAAAGCTTTCTAAAAATACACATGTGTATTTTGAGGAGTTCTTTTGTGCCACAAGGGTAAGATGCAGATGCAAATTTAATTTGGGCATTTGGGAAGAGTGTAGGCTCTTGGGTCCAAAATCCTGAAAAGCCTTCTTCAGCTACTGACTGATTTTGTATGTGCCATTGATGCCTTTAGCTTTTAAGTTTGAAGTTCTGCTTGTAAGCATGTCCAGAACTGTCTTAGCTTTGCAGGTCTGAGCAACTCACCATTTGTGTCATATGGCTAAGTTTGGACACAGCCCTTCCTAGTTTCCTTGAGAGGCTTCTTATAGCTGGTCATTCCCAGCACCAGATTAAGAGCAGCATAAATTGTTGGGGGTTTTGTGGTGGTTTGTTGTTTTTGTTTTGTTTTATGCTTTTTTTGTTGTTGTTGTTTTATTTGCTTGTTTTCCAAAAGTGAAGTTATAGCACACACTTTTCAGAACTGATTAGTATTTTAATCACATTTCTGCCCTCACCTCTGTCTAGAGCTGTATGAAGACATAAATGAGTTTGCGTATCATTTGTTTGTTTCAGTGTTGGTAGATTTTACATGAGTAGTACTGAAAATTAACACATTTTTGGGGAAGTTTGTGCTGAACGGATGTTTGGTTCTCCTTAGGTTTTGTGTCACTTGAAAAATAATTTTAAACCCCTCTATATGATGAAGAAAAATGTCTGGAATAAATTCTGGAATAATAATGTTCTAGAATAATAGTGGGGGTTTTGTTCTGGAAATGGAGGCAAAGCAAGAGGGCATGAATAAGTATGTATGTGAAAGAATGTCTATGAACAGGTGGATATTTGGGGGTGTCAAGATTTTGAATTAACAGTGAGGTCATAGGAAAGACTGATTGCAGCAGCCTGCATTATAATTTTACAAGATGTTGGCATAAAAGGTTTGACAAAAATCTTGCAATGAAAACGGGAAGAGAGTGTGCTGTAGTTCTTAAGAATAAGAATTCAGCAAGGCTTATTTGAAAAAGGGCTGGGTACAAGTACAGAGAGTATAAGGGAATACTCTGCTTAGTTTCACTGGTGCAATTATTACCAGCTCAGTTGAGGTATTTACTTCTCTTCTTTGAGTAGACCTTTGCCTATGAGTCACGTAGTATTCTCCCAGCATTCCTCTGTGTAGTGTTACCTGCTAAAGTTTCAGCTTAAGATCTGAAAACACTTTGAAGTGTTTGTGTCTTAAAAAATATTTACTGGGCAGCCTGGAGTGATTTTTCAGTTTTATCTTTGGAGCTGGGTTTTTTCCATTTCACTTTTTTGTGCCTGACATTTCCTTTTCAACAAGAAAACTGCGATAAAACAAAAAAATAATTTGTATATGGAGTTCTCATTTTGTTTCATGTTAATTTACATTTTGTTTTTTATATTTTACTGGTGTTTGCAAACAATTTCATGTTTATTGACTACAGTTGCCAACTTCAAAAAGAGATAATTTTTGCCAGGTTCAAGAACAATATTGTTAAAACTCTGGGAATGAGCTTTAATTATGCATTACACTGAGCTCTGGACTGACTTGTGACAATACAGTATAAACATTGTGTATAACCAGTGGGCCAAAGTAATTTCTTTAAGCAACAGGGTAGGCTTTTGAGGACCGTTTGTTTATAGTAACAACAGAGAAAGCAGAACTTGGCCCAGCATCTGGTTTAGGATTTTAGTACGTACAGCTTATATTAATTTAGTATGTGATCCAGCCAAGTGGAAGTGTGTGCTATGAGAGGCACTGAACATCCTTAAATGTCAGTGAATGTTGTTAATCACCTTGTAAGATTTTTTTTCCTAAAATACCGAAGCATATTTTCATCACTCTTACAGTAATTGGCATGAGACAAAAATGTAACCTTGAACTTTGACATTAACAGCGTAACTTCTGCTCACTTCTGATCTTGTTTTCTTTTTTAAATGCATTCAGATCTACCATTGTTCATAGATTCCTGATAAAAGCAACAATAGAAGAGAGAATGCAGACTATGCTGAAAACTGTAGATAGAAGGTATGTGTTGAATTTTTTTAAAAACATCATTGTTGCACTGAGAATGAAAAGGTGGTTCTCAACTATACTTCTACTACAGTTAGTTAAGCACAGCTTACACATAAACTTCAACTGTTCTTCAAATTGTTTTGATTGACAAAAAAAAGTTTTAAGACTTGAAAAATTGATCTTTTAACTTCTTTCCAGTAAATTGAAGCTTACAGTATTTTAATTCTCTGGCGAATATTTTGGTTATATTTTCTATATTTTATTTCATAAGAGTTCAATTAATAAATTATGTGTTATGGTTTATCTTTTCAGTTTATCTATTTCCATTAGTATAAAAGCATTGCAATTCACGGAGTAATACTAAGCCCGCCACTGGCCTAACACCATATGTTATAAGCTCTAATACAGGACATTAATTCTTGTTTTCATTATTTTTAAATTCTATAGACCTAGTCTGTCAGTGCTGTGTCACACTGGTTGGTTTTGCAGTCAGTGCAAGAGTCGTCAAGATGTTAGCTCATAAGTCAGCCTGGTGTGGAGACAGGGAAAGCAGTTTTCACTGTGTTTATTTTTTCAAAACCTATAATCAAAGACAGACTGGGAGGTGGACATAAGGAATATTTAATTTTTTTTAATGCAGAAAGTATAAAAGTTTTGTATATCTGTCTATGTTGTATACATGTGACGAATCTAGGAGGAGGCCTTAGTTTAAGAAAATTAGTTATTTTTCCAGTTTTTTGGCTGTTACAAATTATGAGACTAAAAATTTACATGCATATCTTTGACTGTAGTTATGAAAGATTTCAACGTCAGCTTTGAAAGAATGACTTAATGAATTTCCGTATCTGTGAAGTAGCCCTGCTTTTGCATATAAAATTCAGATAAATACACAGTGGTTGAATGATCCAATAAGGGCTAATGTTTTGAAAGTAATATCAAACCTTATGCTTTGAAGCTGAGGCCAATCGCTTAAATGTGAAGAGGGCAAAGCGGATTAGCTCATGTTCTGCTGCATCTGTAGTGTTTGGTGTTGACCACTGTTAGGGACAGTAGATGGACTTTGTACCTTACTCAGAACATGCAAGAGAAGTAGCTGCTCAGTATGTGTGTATTTCCCCTGATGAACTGTGTTTTCCTGCTGAGCTTCAAAGCTGAACAGTTCAGAGTCCAATGACTCTGAACCATGTGGTCTGCCTTCAGTGCAAACAACTTGTTACTTAAGTTAATTCCTTCTCTGATGTCTGCATCCAACTTTTTCCTACAGCCATACGAGCTCTTCCATGAAACAGTCAGAAGCCTCAGTTCTGACCGTGGCAGATTTGGCCGACCTTTTTACAGAGGAGACTGAAGAACTTGAGTAAAAACATTGGTTTTGCCTAATGAAGTCAGAAAATACCTGACCTAATAAGCACTGGTATATAATCCACTTGATCTGTCATTCTTGTAAACATCATCTAACATTTGTCCATAACAGGCCTGGCTATGGGAAATCAAAAAGTCTTCATTGCTAATGGTTTATTCTGTAATGAAGTTCTTAGCAGCACACACTTTAATAGCACTGGAGAAAACTTGCACTTTGCACATTATACAAGACCATGGATTTTTTTCCCAAAGAGTGTTTTTGCTGGATGCTAAAACTGAGATCTGGGATCCTTGGTTGAGAGGATTTTTACCATCAGGTTTGATTGGCTAGTAGCTCAGTCTGAAAGCAAAACTATGTGGGTGGTTGGGTGGGAAAGGGAAGCAGAAAAAGTCTAATCTAATTACTAATCTACATTTTTTACTGTACAAAGAATTGTTAGAAAGAGTGACTGTAAATTAATATTCTTCTAGAAAGGGCTTGTTAGCATTTAATGCAGAGTTACAGAACGTCTAATTGTAACACTTTAAATGACTGATCTTTACTGATTTGGATATTTGTATTAGGCTTTTAGATATTCATAAAGACTTGTGACAGTTAAAAATTTCATTGTTAATGCTTACTCACTGCAAAATGATGATAATTAAATTATACTTTTTGTATGTGTGTTGGTCTGGTAATCAGTTAAAATCAACATTGTACATGTTTTCACTTCTTGGACCCATGGGCTATTTTAGTGCTTTGTTTAAAAAAAAAAAAAAGGAAAAAAGTAATGCATTTGTTACAGAATTGTAAAAAATATTAATTGGTCAAGCTAGTGAACCCTTTATAGTTATTTGGTGCTTGTGTACATTTTCTCATCCTGATTTTATTTGTGTAGTTCTCCCCCTTAAAGAAGCAGCAATCTAAATATTCAAAATAGATCAAACTAAGGTAGGCAGTCTAATTATTAGGTACCTAGTCTAAGTTAATCAGTGGAGAGAGATGAAACTTTTGTGAAACTTAATCCTTAGATATGTGAGATCACTCTGACCCATCTCTGTTTTCAGTGGAGATTTTAGAAAAATCTAGGCTAACTTTTAGACTGCTGAAAGTAGGCAAGATAAATTTCAAGCCTTATGGCATAAGGTTATGGATACACATTTACTTAACATCATTTCTGAAGGTATTACAGAAGCAAGTTCAGTTACACAGTTATGTTAATCACAATTTCATGTTTACAGACTGGGCAAATGTATATGCATAAGCAACAGGCTAATTCCCTTCAATTACAATATTTACTGTTTCAGTAGACTTTTTTGTATATTTTAGAAATTTTACTTGAGGTTGAAATTAAAATGAGTCCTTTAAGAAATATCATCTTAGATTTTTTTTTTTTCTCCTCTAGTCATGTCTACTAAATTGCTTTTCCATATAGTTATTGAGCTTCTTGAGCTCTGTTTTCAATCATGCTACATTTGAGCTGCACTGTTTTGGTATTAAGTGCATCTGCATAGCAGACAAGTTCTTCCACTGTGGACAACAAATGTGAATAGAATTTACGTGAATAATATTGTATCAAGAAGTGGGTTTTTTTGGCATTTATAGTCTCATTCTGGACCAATTAGAAAATTTGTTCTAAAGACTGAGTACATTTACAATGTATCTTTTTTTCCCCCATATCTGTAATATTTACACATTTTGGTTTGGAGATTACTGTTGGGTTTTTTGTAATTAGTTTGCAGCAAGGGAAATAGACTTTTTTTAAGTGAGATTGATCAAAACAGAGACGGTGACATCTCCATCTTTGAACAAATTGGGAACTCAAATGACCCTGAGCAGCCTGATCCAGCTTCAGAGTTGACACTGCTATGAGTGGTGTGTTGGACCAGATGACCTCCATGGATCCCTTCCAGCCTAAATTATTCTACAGTGTACTAGAGATCATGCTGTACAGACACCCCAGGAACAGTGCAAGCAGCAACATTCCAGTTTCTTTATCATCCTCAGAGAATTTTAATATTGTACAATGTAATGTAACTGAACAAAGAGCTGCTTTTCACTCTGAGAAATTATATATCTATGTTAAAAACTATGGAAGTACTTAGTGTTTACAGTCACAGCTCCCATCTTAAATAACTAGATGTGGGAATAATAGTTGTCAGGGAATGTGAAGACACACAAGCAAAATGAAAAATATCTGCTATGAGAGGTTTCCAAGCTCCGCAAGTTTTTTGCTTATTTATATAAACATGGTGGTTTCGTTATTTATTTGCAAAAATGTGCCTTTTAGATTCCTAACCAAAAGCATAGCTTCTTATCAAGCAGTGCATGAGTCTAGTCCTGACTTTTTTTTTTTATGTTCACATAAGAGCATGGAATCACAGGTCCTAGGCACTCTCTCAGATGCCCTGGAGAACCAGGAGCTAGATCTCTGGAGGTATAACATTAAAATGTGTACACTAGTTGTGTTAAAGCACCTTTTGAAATTGGAAGGTTGAACCATTGAAGTATATAGTCTGTGTCAGTAGTAAAACTATTTAAGTTTCACAGATCAGAGAGTAAATTTAAAGAATTATTTTGAAAAAAACCCCAAACTTTCATTTAGTGCTTTTTGCCATTCGTTGCAACATTTAGTATTTTACAAAGGTTTTCTTTCAGAAATCTTAAGACACCTCATGAGGTGAACTTTTCTTCTGCTAAGGGTGCAGCTTGTACACCTGCAGTGGTTTTCTCATATCAAAGCACAGTAAGCCTGTTTTCATGGTGCTGCCATGATTTTGCTCTCTATCAAGAGAACACTTGAAAGACAGTATCTTAGCTGGTAACAGACTTTGCCCTATTGTAATAATTCCAATATATTTATAGAAATGGCATTTTCCACAGAAGACAGAAATCTATAAATACTGTCTGCAGTGTTTACATAACATTTGTGTGGACATGTACTCAGTCATGTACCAGATTCTCTCATATTTTCCTGCTAAAACATGTAAAAATGATCCGAGTTAACTGTGTTGTTTATTCAGTGAAGTCAGTCCCTTTTAAAAATGAGGCTTTAACTGATTCCAAAGAACTCAGAGCTGATCTTTCATCTCTTTCAGTTCCACTACAAATAATGTTTTAAGTTTGTTTGACTGTAGTTGGTGAGGAATTCAGGACAAGTTTTTCTTACTGGATATAAATGCCTTGTAGAACAGAGCTGGCATTTTATATAGGTATCTGTAAAAGCTCGATGCAAGTAGTAGAGTTCTTTGAACCATACAATATGATTGTGTTGGAAACTAAGGAGTGGGTTCCCTTATGGTGTTAAATTGTTCTCTGTGAATTTCTTTGTGGATCTTCAAATGAGTTTGTAAATTAACGTTCTCTTTGCCAGGAAAAGGTTTTAATCTGAACCTGTTAGATAACTTTTTAGCATAATAATGGAAGTCCAGGGTACACTACAGTTTTCATGCAGGTTAGAAACTACAAAAGAATATTTAACTCAGTCTTCTCATGCATATTAAAATTGCATATTAAGGAATGGATGTGAGATTTGATGATGCTTTTTTTCTGAGAGAGGTCTTCCAAAACCACTTTTCTGCCAACATCTTTAGATTTCCTATAGTTGTCTGCCAGCAGAGCACCCTCTGCTTCTAAAGTAATGGTTCTTCAATATAAGTGTGAGTGGGATCCTACAGAAAAAAAAATTCATAGCTGTTTCTGGTTAAAACCATAATTAGACATACTTCCTCCGGAAAGATTCTGTCTGAATTAGTGGCTGAGAACCAGTTAACAACTTTCTACCACTGTCTTCTGTGACACAAACAATGCTGTCCTCTTTCTATCCTTTTTTTTGCAGTCCTTGTAGCTACATTATATTTCCCAGGAGTCCCAGAATTATTAATTAATTAGCAACTGTGCTTCAGTTAAATTTGAGGGCTGTATTAGTCAATCTTTCATTTACCAATATAGGAAAAAAAAAAAACCCCAACCTTTAAATGTATTGTTTCCCCAAGATAAGGAATTAGATGAGTTGCTAAAGGCAAATCTCTTTGGTTTGGTTGGTTTTGGTTGGTGTTTTTTGTTTGGTTGGTGGTTGTTTTGTGTTGTTTTTTTTCCTAGCTATATATGGAGCCTGTTTCTGAATCTTTAGATAAAGACTTCCTGCTTAAAATCTGTGTGATAAGGCTTTCTGTAGACTGAAAGGCGAGTTGCAAAGCACCTCTGCCTGTGCTTTTCTTCCTTTTTTGGTTGCCTGAAACAAGCAAGGTCTTTAACCTATATTTACAGTATATAATCTTGTAAAGTAATTTCATAATGGAGAAAAAGGAGATACAAGACATCCCTGTCTCTCCCTCTCATGTGTGTCTGTGTGTTTCCCTTTCTCTGTGTCTGTCATCCCATCCCCCACCCACAGCCAGTTTGCTGAGTTAGTTACAAAGAATGTTTGTGCTTGGTCAGTAGGGTAAAAGTTACAATCCATAAGATGGCTACAGTAAAACTAGTATATTGTGTCAGAGGAAAAGTGTTGGGGGTAAAGGGGATTTTAGCCTGGTATAAATTCTTTTTTGTACCTGTAATATCTTCATTTATCCCTACCCTTCACCACTGTAAAAGCAGGTGTTAAATGTCAGTCTGTTAACTTTTCTATTATTCTGTTCTACTGTACAGCTGACATATAAAAAGGATCTGGTAATCTAATTACTGAGTAATCAGTGAGGCTTACAAGATTTTAGCTGTAAAGTCTATAGGTTTTTTGGATTCATAAATGCACCTGAACCACTATCACAAGTCCTGGTGCATCCACTGTCTTGTTTCCTCCTTTAGAGGAGGAGGAAAAAATAGGTAATTGGTGAATCACTGTAGTATTGAATTCAAGCCCCAGGTAGTCATTCTACACATTCTGCAGTCATACAGTGTAAAGAGCATGGTTAGTTGAACTTGTAGCTTTCAAATGTAGTTAGGGAATTAAGTCAGCTGGAGGGGGATGTAAATGATGTAGGGTTTCTAAATACTATTGTAATTCTGCTTAAAGTTGGGTTGTACATATTGAGCATGTCATCTTAACCAAATAATTACTATTAAAATTGTGTATTGATAGAAGGCCACTGTTCCACTAGGTACTTCATGTGCATCCATAAAAAAAATCAGCTTTGAGTTACATTGATAAGGTAGAGAATACATTTTATAGAAAACAGACAAAGCCATTATATCTGACATAATTCTTTCTGATTCTTCCACTGTGACATTTTTTGTTTTCCTTCTTCCCTGCATGCAGTTGCCTAGGGTTGTATCCTGCACTGTAGGCTTTGAAGCAACACTTGGAACAAATAGGGAGGGCAATAGAGGGCACATTTAACCAAAGTGATGAGCACCTACTTTTACCTCACCAAACTCGAGGTTTACTTAAGCAACATGAGAGTCAACCTAAATATTTTTGTGTAATTTGCAAACATTTCTATACTGTGTTGAACTGTGGAACACTAATTCCCGGGAATGCCTCTTCTATTTTCCCTTTGGCAACCTACGTCCTGCAAATGGGAAATCTTGGTTGCAAAAGGTTTCTGATCTCCTGTTTAACATAAAAGCCATTTCCTGCTCACAAAAGGACATTGGCTCACAAATATGATAAATAATGAATTCTTCCTTCTGCCATGTATATGAATGGATGTTTATGTTTTAAGAATGTCATGTAAGCAGCAGAATTAGTTTCTCCTCCAACTTCTCCTAGCCTACGGGAAAGTAAACCAAAGTGGTGCAGGCAGGTGTAAAGCTAACAGATTGTCACATTCAATGTTTTCTTTGATAGGGTACACTTTTAAAAATATGTACACTATTTGAAGCAGACACACATAAATATGACAAGATCTTCCCCAGTGTGTTAACATCCTCTTAATACATACCCCTGGCATAGTGTGTACCTTCAAATACCACAGAGAGGGAGCATGTTGTGTGTTTGATCCATGCAGGAAAGGGACTAGCAGCAAGGGAAGGGCATATTTGTGTTCTTTCTCTTCTAGTCTTCCACAGTCTTAGTAAAGCAATGTAGGTCTCTTTGGGAATGATTATATATCTAGTGAAGAAAAAAAAAAAACAAACCTGTTCCATCATACAGCTCCTTTTAGACAGGGAGAATGCCCAGAGCATTTCACCACCAGCCAGAAAAGAGATGGAGGAAGTATCTGTGAGTCCCTGTGATCTATTAATATCTGGTGCTGCTGTTGCATGCACTGCAGTGGTGGTAGAACCTGCACTGGACGGAGCTGGAGGAGATGGGGAGGAGGTTAGGGGGAAAATTTGAGGAATAGCCATAAAACCTTCCTCTGAGTGCCCTTCTGCTGATTCTCCTCTGGGAGGAATGAGTCTCTCATAAGAGCAATGTGTAAACAAAGACTGAAAGATCGTTAAGTGTAGAGCTTAACATTCATCTAAATGCAGGGGCACATTTTTGTGTGTTCATGATTTGAGATTATGGTAGTTTTCTTGCTGATATCTTAGGATATGAATAAATAGGGCTTTGCAGTGGTTGAGCAAATAGGAATAGTGAAACATTTTCCCCTGTGATACATTATACCGTGCACTTAAGGTAAGTCATAGGACTCCCTAGACAAATGTATGCTGTGAATTTGTGAAGAGTAACAATTCAGACTCATAAGATACAGATTTATAGACCTTTCTGAAACAAACTGGCAAGTTTTGCTTAATAGAGGAAAAGTAATTAATAAATTTTGCTGTAAATTAAAGTGTCTCTGAAGTGGCAAGACAGAGACTTTATAATTGCTGCTTTCACCTTCCATCAAACTGAAAAAACCCAGCCACCTTTTATTCCCACCAGTGAAAGCAGTTGGAAGGGCAAAGATACAGAGAGGTCTTCAGAGATATCCTGACTGAACTGCAGAAGGAAGTTTGATACTGACTCTGCTTTGTAGCAGTTTTTTATTATTATTATTCTAGCTTATTGGCTGTATCTGCACTGATTTAACTTCAGCAGATGACACTGACATGGGACAGAGTAAGATTTGTATTTTTCATGAAGAAAACACCATCACTGATTATTGCAAAGTTATTTCCATGGAGCACCTGTAGCAACACGGAAACCCAGTAAGCCAGGTTCTTAACATATGCTGGTGTAGTTGTCAGCTTTAAAACTTAAATCAGACTCCATCATAGCTGTGTAATAACAGAAGGCGGTCCTTCCTTAGTGTTATACTGGTGTACAGTGGGATGTAGAATTGTTTTAGTACCAAAACAAAATTTCTTTCATAACCTCTGAATTAGTTTTCTACTGTAACTTTGTTCCTTACAAAAGTATACCTAGAGCATTTGTAATGTTTTAAATATAGATCCAGATTTTAAAATAAAGTGGTCAGCTGCCTTAGTGTCAGCTGTGCCAGTTTTCATTTATTCGTGGTGTTATTTGGTTACTTAATAATGTTAAATTTAATAACAATTTGCCAATTAATCCTGAGCTAGACCATAGAATTAGATTTAAATTTTTAATATTTTTAAATATTGCTTTGGTGTTCAAGTTACCATAAAGTCTATAAATTACCCTCTTTTTGATAGACCATGTTTTTTGTTAGCTTTTATAAATGCATATTATCAAATACTTTGTTGGGTATTTGCAAGCAATTTGATGTCCTGTAATTTAATTATAGATTTCAGTGTGGAAATAGAGAATGATTGAACTGTTTCAATAATAGAATAGTGAAACAAATCAGCTTTTGCAGTGACAAGTTAATGACTTTTAGAAAGCAACCAATGGAGAAAAGAGAGAAGTTTTCAATTATGTTCCAAAACTGAAAATCCTAGATAAGCCAAGAATGAGTATTTTGATTACCTGATCTGGTTTTTTGTATAATACAGACATTGTAATTTCAATCAAATAATTTATCTAGACAGTAGCAAAACAAAATTATGTGAACATTACCAGAGATGGATAAATGTGCAACTTTATGTACCCTTGGTCTCTGAGTAACTTAATGTTCCCATCAGCAGTCTTTTTTTTTTTTCCCATCGACAATTTGCTGTCAGTCTCTTAAAGACTTTTAAATACCTGCAAAGTTTGTGAACACACATTTTTGTTTTATATTATCCCGCTACTGAAATATCAATTGTAATATTCATCAAGTATACTTTTTTCTGTCATTATGGTTTGTGGAAAAATAACTGGTGCCTCTTCTGAGAGACAGCACTTAATAATTTGTGTTCCTATTCCTCAGTGTGTAACTGAATTGTCTGATAGATGTTACCTGTTAAATAGTATCAGTTAATGGGAATGCTCTGCATGTGTAAATAATTGTTATTCAAAACTACAATTACAATATGTGTAGAAGCCCAAGGGCCCATAATTATTCTTTTAAGTGTGGTTGGTTGAACCCAGCTCCAAAACTGAAAACAGTTAACACAGCACTTCTTCATTGCAGTCTCCTGCTCCACAGAGACTGGGCCTGTGACATCTCCTGATAAAGTCATCTGTTGGATCAGTTGTATCATATTGTCCTTCCTGGAACTGTAAATCAGTCCTGGTCAATCCCAGTATGTATACACAGGATGAGTTTTAAGAGTGTATTATAATTAGGAGACCTCTTTGGCTCACTGCTTTATTGCAGTCCCTGTGCAACTGTTTCTAATTGCTTTTAACATGTTCAAAAATTAATTAAAAAAAATAAAACTTTGTTCAGCTATTTATACCCAGATAAAACTAAAGAATGAAGAAAATAGCTGCTATGTTTCAAAAAACCAAACTTCTTGACAAAGCATGAGAAATTATATTGAAAATAAGGTATATTAGTTTTAACTAAACTACTTGCATTATAATCCAAAATGGGAAATCCTCTATTGAGTTCAGTATTCTGTGGACCAGTTACAGAGGGACAGAGAGCCTGCAATCAAACCACACAGAAGCAGCAAAGGATGTGAGGGGTTGTGAAGGGACTTACCCAAGCCAAATGCTGTCAAAGAGGAGACAGGAGCCCTGTCTCCCCGCATCCTGTGAGGAAGGCCACACGTGCCCACCTGAGCCCCCAGGCACGCTTGTGTTTGGATGCCTATATCACACAGAGCTGTTGGCACAGTGTTGGAGCCATTCAGCACAAGCTGTTACACACAGCGCCCGTTGGCACGCAACAGGATCCTGTTCCTGCTGTTACTGTGGTATTGTATATTGATGCAAGTCCACAAAGCCTCTTGTGACTTGCTGGGTTGTTTCCTTGCAACACTCCCTGTTGTCCAGTGTCGTGCACAGGCAGAGCAAGATTGCCTGCCATGCCACCCACACCTTGTCTGGCAGCTTTCAACAGCCATCCTGCACTGAGCAGCCACTCTGCCTCAGGAGATACGAGTTATAGCAATAATGTGGAAAAAAGCATGACCTTGGAAAAAATTAATCTGTTAACAGACCAGAGCATTTTATAACCTGATATGCTGAAATATTTATGCTGTAAATAGGCAGGAGATTAAGTTTTTCTATTGAAAGGCAGTGCATCAATCAAAAATGCTGCATGTATTGATCAGGGTTTTTACAGATCTCTTATATTCTGGAATAAACAACATGTGAAGTACATTAGAGGAAGACACCAAAGCTCTTTGGGTTCCAGTTATTAAAAGATGATCTCACAGAAAGCCCCTAGTGGTGGTCTCATTGAATCAAAAAGAAACTGTTAGTGACATACAGACTTTAAAAACTCTTATGACATCACCTGTACCAGTACTTACACTAAGGGGGGGGCTGTTCCTTTTTTTATATAACAAAAAAAAATTGTTTTCCACCTTGGAAAGAAATCTCTTTAGTTTTAAATGCTGTAATATAATGTATGTGGTGAGAAATGAAAGGTAGGATTTCAATAGAATAACTGAAGACATCCCTTTCTTGTCAAGATTCTGCTGTGAATGAGTCAGAAGAGCCCTCTGGCTTTGGGAGACTTGTTGGCCAGACTTTGGCCAGGTGGGGATGTTACCCATAAGCATACGACTGAAAATTGAGAAGGACCCTGGGCAGTGGATCCTTCACAGCTGCTCATACAAAGGATGATCTCTGGGCCAATTCCACAACCCACTGCAGGAAGCCCCTGATTTGGAGAAATGTGGGTGCATGCTGGTGATGACCAGGGGCTGTAATCCTCATCCAGGGAGGCAAAAAAGCAGGGAAGTGTGCAGTAGAACTGCAATGAGAGAAGTGAGAGTGCATGGGTAATGCTTTGGGGAGCAACTTTTAATTCCTAACACACGCACACACACAAAAAAAAAAAAAAAAAAAAGTAGAAATTACTGGTGCATCTAGTTTTCATTTGCTTAGTATCCGGAATAAGGCAGATGGTGTGTTAATAGAACAAAAGTTGTTAAGTGTTCGTATGGTGAGGGGAAAGGAAAATCTGGATTTCTGACAGAGCTAAAAGCTAAACAGAAGTCACAGCTGGGGGAAAAGGTCAAAAGTTAAGGTGTGCTGCTGGCCAGTTCCAACAAGATGTTTAAACAAGTTGGTTCCTTTGGGCAAGTTTCAGTATCTGGGGACACATTTTGCTGTCAGTCAGTCCACTGTAAATCTGGAGCTTTATGGAGTTTTTCTGTGCTCCTGCCAGTGCAACTGAGAGTAAACTTTGGCTCAGGTTACATTCATTTAGAGCAAGCTGCAGCTTGCCTTATCCACAGAAGAATTCCTGTTGGCTTCAGAAAGTTTTTCATGAGTTGGGACATCTGGATTTGGTACAGTAATACTTAACATTGAGATGTTGCTGTAAACACTAGGATGTTTACAGAAATGAGAGACGAATCAGACCCCTGCTAACTATTTCACAGGAGCATAGGGTTTCTTCCAAGAAAAATATCTGAGCACTGTAGGGCAGCATCTGCTCCCAGCATTCTGTTCTGCAGGAAAAACTACATTCAAGAAGATTAAATTAGCATCCCTGAATTCCTGTATAAAACTGTCAGCTTGAGAATCTCCTCTGTCCCACAACTGCTAATTGCACTAATTCTCTTAAGTGTCAGTGAAACTGTAATGGGCTCTGAGCAGCTGTCTCCCATCCCTTGGGAGTTCCAGCCTCCATCTACCCCGAGCCAGGGCACACATCATTTAATAATTAAACGTTCAGCCTCTGTTCCAAATGAACAGTAAGTGAGTTACTATGAAAAGTGAAGATGATGAATATTTAGAAAGAGAGAGCTGTCTTTTAGACACCCTTCCCTTGTACCCAAGTCTAAATTTGGGAGACTTTCTGAGTTAAATACAGGGTATGATTGTATTTTTCTTCCTTAGTTAGACACCTTCTTAAATACAAATCGTCCATTCAAAGCAGAAACTGATTTAGCCTATTTTTCTACCTCCTGCAACTTCACAATCCACTCCAGCATATAAATTTAAAACAAATAGCCACCATGACAATTTGGAAGACAATTAGTACATAAAAACCTTCATGATGTTCCTCAGTTACAATCAGAACGGGTCATAAAACAGCAGGAACTTACTGTCTGCAATGTGGCAAGAGTGTTTGAAGCTCTCTGTGCCAGAGGTTAGTTGGCAGCAAGAGGGAACTGCTGAGGTGGAATTAACTGGCTGCAGCTTATGTGGATTGGTCAAATTGATGCTAAGCTGGGGACTCAGTGGTAAACAGAAAACTGGGGCTCTCCCTGTGCAAACCCTGCAAGCACAAGAAATAATCTTCCCTTAATTTTGCAAAATACCAGAGGTTTTATAAACAATTGCAATGGTCATATAGAAAAGAACGTTTTTCACGCCCTGGCTGGTATAATTAAAATGCTCCCTGACATGATTGCTGCCTTCAGATCTTAACACCAGCCTTGAACCTGAGCTGTTGCTGGACAGATGTTGCTTTGTCCCTTGTTTACCAGAGCAGGCAGGACAATAGTATTTGCTGCTGTTTTCAGCAACCCCACCAGCATGGTTTCACTTGCTTGGGAACTAAGCCCCAGTGGATGAGTCACACTCAAGTAAAAACCTCTTGTGGCTGGAGATCATCTCTTTCACATCACCAACTGGATTTGCCATAACAGGAATGTGAAGCTGAATAGCATCTGTTTATTATTAGTGCAATAGTCAGTATTTCCTTGTTACTTATCCTAGAGACTTCATATATACACTAAAGGAGGCGAAAGACACAGTAGGACCTTCCTCTATCAGATAATTTTTCAGCCTGAGGGCTGCTCTTGCTGCATGGCTAAAAGGAGGAGAGTATACCAGTCTTCTCTGGAAACATCTGTAATGTCACTTCTCCAGTGCTTTGGGAGGGATTTTTCAGATCAGGGCCTCTGCTACTTAGCTGTGAGCTGCCTTGCTGATGGTTCACCTGTAAAACAGGGTGAGCTGTGCATGGGAAGAGTGTATTTCAGGGCTGTGTTTGTGAACAGATGTTGGGTGGTGCCAAGCCATCATTTCTGTACTGTGTCCAGCAATAGCTGGGAATCCTACCTCATTCACTGTTAATTTTGATGGATAGTATATTAAAAAAAAAAATTAAAAAAAATCACAGGTCTTTAAATACAAGAGAGCCTGCAATGAAACCTTGGTCCTATTGTAGCTCTATCAATATTTCTAGAAGACTAGCAATTTGCTTTGCAATTCATGCACTTGAATATTTCATGTCTCTTTCTCTTACTTTCACATAGACACAATCTTTACATTCTATATCACAAGTGATATATCTATATCACAGGTAAAATACTGTGTGGTAGGAAGAGGGGCAGAAATACACATCTTGAAGTTGAGTTTTGTAATGTGCTCCAGTCAAAACCAAGGAGAACAAAATTATGAAAATACTGAAATATTTTGCTCTGACATTTTAATGACTTGTTTCAGGTTGGAAAAGTAAAAAAAATATTCCAGTACCTTCAGAAAGAAATATGTTGGCTTTAAAATTACATTTCTCACTTTGCAATCAATGTAAGAGAAAAAGTGGACATTTTAATTGATTCAAAATGTTCTTGTTTGATGGTCTGCTTGTTTTATCACAGATATAAATCCATTTAATTAATATCCAGACAACTTATTTTTTGTTGTTGTTTTATTTCTTAAGTTTGGCAATTGATCCAAAACCATATTTATTTGTTGAAACATGCTGAGAACATGAAAGTTATCAGAAATGTCATCTGTTATGTAAGAAAACTGTGTTTTGCAGCATCAACCAAACAGGAAAAGAACTCCCTAAATCAAGCTCAGATGATTTTATCATGGCTGCCTTCCAGCTCAGACAAGCCAGGCAGATGATTAGACACAAGAGATTTGCCCCTCACTATTCAATGGCAAAAATCTGCAAGAAAAAATCCAGTGCTTCTGCCTGCATTACTCCAGAGCCATGTGCGGAGCTTAAATGGGAACTCTACTCAGCTACCAAGGAAATTCTGGGTAAATGGGGATATAAATCTCCTGCTACTTAGTGTTCTCCACCAGTACAGCTCCTAGCCATCAGCTGTGCATCCTGTGGGTCTGCAAGCCAGAGTTCTCCATGCTGCAGTTGAGGGCTTGATTCTAAGAAAAGATGCAAGCGTCCGTTTTGAGATTTTGGACCTATGTTCTTTCTGCTGTAGTGCACATCTAAGATTAATAGCTCATTATTTATTTTATTATTTAGAAATGAAATGTTCTGTTTCAGAGCCCTGAATATGTGTATATAAGGTAATGACCGTGTAGCTACAAAATGAGCTGATGTTAACACATAACAAGCTGCTAAAAATGATCATCTCATTCCAGATCTCTGATTTACACTGGAATGACCCCGAATGCCACAGTACTGAAAAGGGAATTGTTTACATGTTCAGCATTAAAACCAATTTGACAGACTGTCAAATTAGACTGGTAACATGCACAATGGCCTGCTTTTGAAAAGGAACCTTTTTTCCCTAAAAGTCATGTTTATTTCTTCTGTTGCTGCAGCTGGGGTGGCTTAAACTACAGAATAGCACACGTTTGACAATGAAGCCTACAGTTTTGTGTTTCCTCCATCATTTATTGCTGCCCTGTACTACTTTCTTATTACTCATTCGAACATCCATGAGGACTGCTGACGTTTCCAGAAAATTTTCTGATCATGAAGAGCTTGCATAAACTTAATACACCATTTGAATAACTAATATCATTAGTAAGATATTAGAAGCATTAGGCAATGAAAGAAAGTATGCCTATTCTGCAAAACTGAAAATTTTCTTTAAAAGATTGACAGACCACTAATCAAGAATCTGATGTTGCTCAAAACCCATGGGAATAGATCTTTGTATAGACAAGAACGAAAACTTGTATGTGCAGTTTCATAATACACGTTAAAGAAAGAAGCTCAGAACTACAAAAAGGCCAAATTCACAAGTTTTGCTACAGGTGTAACAAGAGAAAAATTCAAACAAGGCACAGCATCTTTCTACACTTACATTCCTCTGATTAATAGCCATAATTATCATTTGCAATGTGAATTAATGAAATATGGAAAAAATCAGGATAAACAGATGTGCACATTAGGGGAGAGAAAAACACTTTCCCAGAAGCCAGGGCATTCTTCATGCAGAAGGAAGAGGCATTTGAGACAGATGAGTTTTAGGTTTTAAACACCTTAGCACCAGAAAGGTGATGTGTACTTTTGGCTCCACTACCTTACACAGTGTGAGTTTATTCACATTCTGGCACCAAGTGTTAGTTTGAAATTACTTTAATGAATGGTCATTTTCTCCTCTTAAGCTGCTTCACTTTGAAAGCTAAAAAAGCCTGTCTCCTTACAGATTTGCACGTCACCTCCTGCCTCCACTCTGCTGCTGTAGCACCAGCCTCTGTCAATGCCTCCGCCACAAAGTTTTGTTTTGTTTTGTTTCAGGTTTTCTGGAGCATCTGCTTTCTGCCAAGCATTCAGAGAATCTACCCCAGAGCCCCTGGGTTGGGAGGGACCCTGGAGACCATTTGACCCCAGTTTCTGTTGAAAGCTGGTGCTTATTCAGCATCTCATCAGGCCAAACCTGGAGTGTTCCCTCCCCTAGACAGTTGCACAGTGATACCCCTAGCTCTCCTTCATGTCCCTTTTGGTCCTTTGCCAGCCCCTCCATGCATTCACCATCCATCCCACTATGGTCTGCATCAGGGTGGGACACAGCATGGGGCTGCCAGCAGCCTGCTTCCATGGAGGGAAAGGGAAAGGAGAGACATCTCTTCTCCCTCTCAGCACTGACGAGGTTTTCCTTCTCCAGATGGGTGGTTTTAATGAAAATAGGAGCAAGCCTGGACCATGTGCTAAGGCTCCCCTCAAACTACCCTATTCCAATACCCAGTCTCTGTCTGCAGTGCCATTGCTGGGCCATGTGCTAAGGCTTGGAACCATCCAGAGCAACGCAGGCTGTCTGCAGGTGGAGGTGGAGGGAGGCTCAGGGAAGGAGAGGTCTCCACATCTCAGTGCTAACAAAATAAACATAATTGTTATTAATGATGATTGCTTTTAATGGAGCTGTATGGTACACGAGAGAAATGTTCCCATTATGAAGGTTTGTACAAACAGCAACTGCTGACAAGTCTCCTTGTCTCCTAGTATCTCTTTATTAGCTTTCAGACTTCTGATGATGCACATACTGTCTTTACAAACACAGTACAGAGTCACTTCTCCAGTATAGTTGCAAGAACCTTTACCAATATTGTGTTTTCTTGCCAGTACCCATTTAGTTACATTGCATGACAGTCTGACAGGGACAATAAAATCAGTGTTGACACCAAGTAATTTTATTTTTCCTCTCTACTGGAGCTGTTAGAACAAACTGTTCTGTTTAAAAATCCACTAGGAAAACTGGCAGAATTAAGTCTATGGATACTATTCAACTTAAAAGAGTGCCTTTTCACATGACCCTGTAATAAAGAATGAGGCTAGGAGAATTTGCTTTAGTCTGATTCAAGCTGTAAGATCTCATGATTGGTTTATGTATGTATGATCCTACTGCAGTGGGATTTTAGCTTCAGTTCTGTCCTTTCTCCATGCCACATAGCCCTACAAATTTTCAGTACACTTACTGGGATCTCATCAATCAAAGTCTTGCAGTCAGAAGCCTCTTGAGCTCATGCCTTAGTTTGCTGCAGGGATTTTGACAAACACCTACAAGCAGCTGGTCAGACGTGTCCCTCTGAGGAAGGACAGACAAGCCCCATAGCCAAAAGCCTCCCTCACATCCTCAGTGTGGTTTCTGTTGAAGTGCAGGTGCATACTGCCTGCTGCAGGGCCACAGGTGCTATTTGGACCATTTGGGCATTGCAGTCATGAACACTGACTCGAAGACTCACAGGGCTTGCTACTTTTCCTTTTAATGGACTGACCACAACCCACATTCCCCATCCCCTTGTGCTGCTGGGGGTGAAGAGGTAGAGAAAATCTGGAGTAAAGTTAAGTCCAGGAAGAAGGGAGGGGTGGAGGGAAGGTGTTTTAAGATTTAGTTTTTATTTCCATACTCTGATTTGTTTAGTAATAAATTAAACTGATTTCCCTAGGTCTAGTTTGTTTTGTCCATGATGGTAACTGTTGAGTGATCTCCCTGTCCTTCTCTCAACCCAAGAGCCTTTCGTCGTATTTTCTGTCCTCTGTCCAGCTGAGGGGGAGTGATAGTGTGGCTCTGGTGGGCACCTGGTGCCCAGCCAGGGTCAACTCACCACTGTGAATCTTTTTTTTTTCCAGAGGTGAAGGCTGGATGATAGGCACTAATGCCAAACAGCTATCAACACCATTTGTCCTAAAAACAACCATAGAGACATAGAATCATTTAGGCTGGAAAAGACTTTCAAGATCATCAAGTCCAACCTTGAACATAAGAAAACTTTCACTAATATTTAGTCAATTTAATCAAGGGAAGATAATTAATGATGTAACAGGAATAATTTTCATTTTTAGGCACAAAGTTGTGGTTTTTTTAATAAAAAAAAAGCTCATTAAGAGTGAAATAAAAACAAAACAAAACAACTTTGAAAGGACAATGACAACCACATTTCCTGTGAAGCCAGAATGCTGAGATGGCAATGAGACAACAGAGAGGATTATGACTGATAAAGCTCTGCCATGGGATCCTGTGCTTTTTTTTGTTCCAGTGGTGACCACCACCCAGACTACTCCAAGCTATCAGCCCCAGGGCCTTCTCTGGACTCCTGTTCATAGTTCCCTATTCATGCATTGCTTTGGTTTCTATAGTTTTCTCTTTTCATAGAAAAGATCCATTATGAAGTTAGACCATGCTTTAGATGATCGTAATAAATGATGGGAGTGATGTGGCTTGAATCAGATATGGACCCTCTGACTTTCCTAGCCTGATAGACCATATCCCTCCATGGGTAGGTCAGTGGAAGGCACCCTTTGTTGTGTTCCCATAATGATGGGATCTCCATAAAAATGGAGATCAAGATGGAGAATAACCTACTCATAAGAGGAATAGATTTAAGAGCTTCTACACTTAAAGGATACCATCAGAGAGGTTGTACCCTCACCTAGCTGGTAAATAATGCATGGCTTTTGGTTAAAGGAGGTCACAGAGAATGAGAGGCTTGAGAAACACAAGAGCCTCATCTGACAAACTTGCCACGGTTGACCAACAGAGCAGGCATCCTTGCTGCAATGAGTCAGTAGTGGAGTCAGGCCAAATGGCGTCTTCACCACTTTTGTGGTCCATTCCCACATGGATTGTCTTTTTCCTTGTCTCTGGAGCTATTTGTCTTTATGCCTTTAGCTTTGGATCTCAAGATTTATAATCATCACAAAATTATATCTGTTTTCTTGCAGGTTCCAGGACATTTAATAATTTGAATTAAAAGCTTCTGGTCTACACCAACAAAAGACCCTTCCTATACTGTCCAGTACTCCTTTATAGAAGAAAGCTTTCCATTGCTCTATCATACATTAAACATTATTGGGAAACTAGCATTGACTGAAATTTTTCTGAGCAGCATATTTTTTGTTAGATATAAAATTCCATGGAATTGAGTATTTTTCCACAGGAACACACTAACTTTTAGAAAAAAAAAATATTGGAAATAATTATTGCTTTGATGAAATTCAGTGTGCTTCACTTGGACTTAGTAGGTTACGAATAAGGTTGAAGCTATTCCAAACAAAGGTCTTTAGTTTATGAGATTAAATACTTCAAAAAGTCCTATTTGAAACCTTCAACTATTTTCTTGAATTCTTACTTCATGCAACACTTTGAAAATTTAAGTTTTCCTTTCAATTCATGGCAAAAAGAAAAGTCAAAGTAGAAATGTTCCATAGAAAATAAATTCTATATATTGACCAACTGTATTATAAGATCATTGGTTGAACTACATGTACAGTCTGACTATGCAGTTGTATGTATTTTCTTATTACTATAAATTCCCATGTAATTTTATTCCAGAAGTTAAGAATGCATTAAAATAGTCACTAGATAATGCAAGTGGGAAAGAAAATTTTAAACATATCAAGTGAATGTAGATTTGCATTGTGATACCTCTGTAAACCTGCACAAAACACATACTTCAGCAAGGAGTTTGCAGTTCATCTCTATGAATTAGTAAAATGAAGACTGATAATAATTGACATATATTATCTTTTCACTGATGATAATTTGAGTGGAAACACCAAGATAATGTGTTTATCTGCTGGTAATGAATGGTATGATAAGCCAGAGATGAGCAATAGCTGGTGCTGCAGACTGTGGGGACAGGGATGTGGGCTGCAGTCTGACAAACTATCAGCTGCTCTTGGTCCAGGTTAAGATACTGCTAAATTGCTCTCTCTCCCAGCTGCTCATCATGGCTTCCTCTCCAAATCCTCACTTCTGCTGGTTTACTAGCTCAGCTGAGAGCTCTGGGTTACAAAGGGAAGTAAGTATTTTACATAGCAGCGGGTCATAATTTGGACCAATCTGCAGAAGCAGGTTACTGACTCATGAACCAAAGAGGCAAGTCAGCAGAAGCTGCACACTCCCCCCACCAGGCTTCTTTATGGTGTATGCCCTTTCCCTTAGGGCTTGCACCTGGATGCATGTAACCCTTCATGTAATTTTTGGTGGGAGCACTCCAATACTTTCTGGAATTAATCCAAAACTGTGAATGCCAGTAATTTTAGGGTGGCCTGTCTTGAAATTTTATTGTTAAACCTTTCAATAAAATCACAGCTTCCCCTTTAAGGGATGATTTTAAATTTTGCAGTGTGCAGAAAAGCTAATGTTTATGAGCTTGAGATAAAGAATGAAAGAAAAGAAATTGAACATTTCAGCTAGTGAAAAACTTGTTCTTTGAGGTAAATATATTTAGAATGGATGGTCAGTCTTCCCTGCCCCTCTCCAACTACACTACCTTTTCCATATTTCATTTAAAATGCTAAAACATGAAACCTTGAATCCAAAACATTATGATTCAGGATGGCACTGTGTTCACAGAAGTTACAGTTTGCTTACTTTGTGATCCAATCTTCCTCTACAGTCAAGATTTCCTGTCTAAGATGAATTTTTCTGGAATATGGAAGGTATGAAATCTGCAATGTTACCGGAGAAGCCAGAATACAGGGTACTAGATCTAATCTCCCATTAGAAATCAGTATTGTCAATAGTCCACCCTCTGATAGCATGATAAATAACAAAATTAAAAATATACTTTTTGCCAATATTTTTCCATTAAATATTTTTTTTTTCTTTTGCAACCATGGACTTTTTATAGAGAAATCTTGTTAGTAACTTTTTCTAAATAGTCCTCTGAATGAGAAATTATTTCACTATTATAATTTAGCAAATTCTCACTCACCTCTGCATTTCTCAGTCTGATTTTGATTCCTTTAGTTCTAATTTGATTACTTTGTGGGATGCACACATATCAAGTCTAGCCATTGGATCCTGCTGTTTAGTAAAATGTCTTCAATGTCTGATACAATCAGTTTCACAGTCTAGAAGTTTTGTGATCTTGGATCTAACTGCATTACATCTTTTATTTTATATAGCTACCCACAAGTTGCCCAGGATGAAACCCTGTCTATACTGATGAATGGAGAAGCAGAAACAATGTCTAGGATTCAGATGTTCAGATTTGTTGGTGTTTCTTACAATTACATTTTTCTGCACTGCAAAATTCAGATTTGCCATGGCACTGCAGCTGTTTGCATGCCTGGAAATTCTCTCTGTGTGATGTGAGGGTAAAGATGAAGTCATGTTGCTGCTGGGCCAACCTAAAATCTTGAGAGCAGGTTCCTTTCATGGAAGTTTCTGAATCCCAACTGCTGTCATTTAGCTGGTGCTTAGCCCTGAGAAGTGTTCACCTATGGGGCTTCAGCATCCCTATTTACAAGAATAACAATTCTTACTGCAAGCCTGTGCAATGACTCAGCAGAAATGAAACTGAGCAGTCAGCAATGGTTTTTATTTTAGCCTTACACTTAGAGCTAGATAGCAAAGTATTTAACTATGATTAAAGAGGCAAAAGCCCCATCAAAATCAGTTTGTGTTTTGCCTACACTGTTTGGGCTGACACTTTATATTTAAAGCAGCTTGTCCAGTGTTGTGCGTAGAAAAAAAAGATGTGTACTGATGGTAGTTTACAGCTTAAATTACACACCTGTAGTCCTGAAGGCAAATGAACAGCAAAGAACTGGCCTCTCTGATCAGACAATGTAATGTGGTATCTGAAAGCACAGTGTTTACTTGCTCCTACAGGAGTTATAACTTGGTGACATTTACAAGCATTCAGCTAATAAATTACAGGCTCTTGAAATTGAAGAGGAGTTTTCTAATGGAAGTACTTTAATATTCCATCCTGAACAACAGATTCTTTTATGTTGTGGAATCCTATATTATAATAGTATCAAGAAGATTTATATTATTCAAAGCCCAGGAGGGAAATATTTTGTAGATCATAAAAGAAAATATTATATCAGTTTTATTATATAAGGTTTCATGAAGCAGTTTGTCTCTTTAAAGGTATATCTGAAATGCCACCAGGCTGACATTAAATGAGTGAAGAAATCAAAGCAGAAAGTGATAAGACATTTTGGAAATGGACTCAAAACCAGATGCTAGATCTGAATGTCACAAGATTGTAAATGCATTCAACAAGCAAAATCTGACAAAAACAATACTAGGGTTTGCTTCTGCTTCCGGATATAAATATCATTTATTGCTTCAGACCTTGTTACATAAATTGTCCACACAACTTCCTTTAAAAAGACAAAGCCCCAAAACTTTAGCAACATGTGATCCTATTAAATCATTGCTTAGTTTATCTTGTGATTCTAAAATCACATGGCAATCCAATGTCATCACTTATGAAGGGTATAAATAAATCATTTACCATTGCACTTGATTTATTTAATTTTTCCTACTGGGACATAATCTAGCCTCATCTAGTGCTGGGGAAAAGAAGGAGATTATAGCACCACAAGGAGCAGGGCATATTCCATACTAACCATTGCTAATGTGAGAAACAAAGAAACCTCAGGATGTATTTGCAGAGTGGGTCTTGATTTGAGCACAGAGGGTTATCCAGTAGTGGTTGTCTTAAAGGTACTTGAATCTCCTTTTGTGTGTATTAGTATAAATGATAGCTGCATTGCATTTACTCATCCATACAAATAAAACTGATGGAGTACAATAAGAAAGCCTTAAAAATATATGGCTGACTTTAGATTTTCAAAATGTGCAGTCTAATAATGTCAGCATCTATTCACTGTAGTTGACTTCAATTTCTCTTCATGGAGTAAAAGTAGAATTTTGCCATGAGGACTTTTTAGGTTTTAGAACAACGTGGTATTGAGTTTTTGGTCTAACATATGGACAGATGCCTTCCTGTGGGATGAAGGGGATCGAGGGCACCCTCAGTAAGATTGAAGATGACACCAAGTTAGGCGAGTATGCTGATCAACTTGAGGCAGGAAAGCTATACAAAGGGATCTGGACAGGCTGGACCGATGGGCCAAGGCCAATGGTATGAGTTTCTACAAGGCCAAGTGCTGGATCCTGCACTTGAGTCACAATAATTCCATGAAATGTTATGGGCCTGGGGAAGTGTGACTGGAAAGCTTCCTGGCAGAAAAGGACCTGGGGGTATTGGTTGATAGCAGCCTGAATATAAGCCAGCAGTGCGCCCAGGTGGCCAAGCCAACAGCCAACAGCATCCTGGTTTGTATCAGAAATAGTGTGGTCAGCAGTAATAGGGAAGTAATTGCCCCCCTGTACTCAACACTGGTAAGGCCACACCTCAAATGCTGTGTTCAGTTTTGTCCCCTCACTACAAGAAGGACATTGAGGTGCTGGCGCATGTCCAAAGTAGGGCAATGTAGCTGGTGGAGGGTCTAGAGAACAAGTCTTATGAAGAGTGGCTGAGGGAACTGGAGTTATTTAGCCTGGAGAAAAGAAGGCTCAGGGGAGACCTTATCACTCTCTACAAGTACCTGACAGTAGGTCATGGTGAGGTGAGGGTCAGTCTGTTCTCCCAATAAGTGATAGGATAAGAGGAAACAGCCTCAAGTTGCACCAGGGGAGGTATAGGTTGGGTGTTAGGAAAAATTTCTTCACCAAAACAGTTGTGAAACAGTGGAACAAGCTGCCCAGGGAAGTGATGGAGTCACTATCCCTGGAAGTATTTAAAAGATATGTAGATGTGGTGCTGAGGGACATGGCTTAATGGTGACTTGGCAGTGCTGGATTAACAGTTGAATATGATCTTAAATGTATCTTCCAACCAAAACTATGATGTTATGATTCTGTGATTCTATAATCCTTAACTGGGACATTCCCAAACTCCAGCACAAGTGTTTTTGAAGGAGAAGAGATAGCTACAGCCCTAGTAACTTCCCTGCACAGCTGTGACTGGAGGGAATTATGGGCTGAGAGCCCAATCAGTGAAGCAAAGTTTTATTTTCGTCTCTGCAGCTGACCTGGATGTTCAGTTCTGGTTATGTTGCAAGGGTGTGAAAGGGGTAGAATTTCTGAATCCTGATCTGTTTTATTACGGATGGTGAGAGTGCTTCCTTAATTCTCAGTCTTGTTTTTCAAATTTACTGGTTTTGGAGAACTGCACCAGGACAATGCTACACATATCAAGATCTTTCCGCAGATGACTGAGCACTTTGGGAATTCCCTTTCCCATTCCAAAGAAGATGCTGAGAGATTCACTAGTATTGCTCAGTGGAGTTCCCCAGCATCATTCGCAAGAACTTGATTGCTATATATAGGTCTTGGAGAGAGGGAAGGCTTTGTCCTTGGAAAAAGGGAGTGTGCAGGATACCAGATTTGACCTGTAATTACAGGCCGAAGCATTTAATATGAAAGAGGGGCCTATTTTCTCTTTGCAGAAAGTCTTGGTTGAATCAATCTGCTTTGGAAAGAAAGTGTGGAAACAGGGAAATTACTATAAAAGGCCAATTTTACAAATAGCTTAAAAATACACTGTTACTGTACATCATTTTGCCTGTATACTTCTAAATCTGAGCATTCACTGTATCATTGCTCTCCTGGTTACATCCTCTTCCTAGAAGAATTGTTCTCTTCAGGATCACATCAACAGCCCCCTGTCTTTCACTGCCATGCCAAAACTGCCTCTGGTTTATCTGCTTATGACACATCTGTCAATTTTACCATAAAGAGCCAAAGACTGTACTGACTGTACTAGCCATTCTTTGAAATAGCCACAGTAGTTGTCCTTGCACCTGCCAGTCACCAAAATTTAATCCATAACTCAGAATTTCTGATGCTTGTGGAAATTCACTCCATATGGAGAGCAAGCTTTGACAAGAGTATTTCTATATAATATATAGAAATTCTATATAATCATATATAAAAATATGATATATAAAGTTATTATAAATATATACCATTCTACATAATAAAGACAGAAATATAAACCTAAGTAAACAAATATGGCTATTTCTTCTTGTCATATCTGCAAATACTAGGGACCAAGAAACAGAAATCTTTCAAGCTCACAAAATAAAAGGGTTTGTTTCAAGCCTCAGCTCAATTCCTAAAGTATCTTCTAGTATGTCTTTTATCATCCTAGTGTTTCACACTAATATGTACAAGTAACGTTTCCCCTGTTGGATGTAACCAGCATTGCTGGTAATAACTCTGAAACGTAAGTACAGTTGGGTAAGTCAATAAAAACCTGATGGTGTTAGGAGTAAAATGTCCAAGTTTAAACCCCATTAACTTACTTCCATTGTTCTTGTCGCTGAGTGTATTCCTTGTATGACCAAATGCATACCTGATTAAGAATTAGTTCTCAGAGAGACTGCTGGTATCTCTCTGTTAACTATACTCTTGCAAAAAAAAACCCCAAACACTTTTGAAAGAACTACATTGATTTGCAGTGGTAGAAATAGAACTCTGGTATAGCTATACTTGTGCAAGCTGCCCTTGGCTGTCTACAGCAACGAGTCTTTGTCTGCAGGTTCAGGCCACTATTGACCTCAAATGACTTTGAACAAGTCTGTCTACAAAAAAAAAAAAAAAAAGTTAGTGTGCCACAAGTCCTCTCAGTAGCAGTTACTCTTGCTTTGGCTGCTGGACAAGCTGTGTCTTGTGTCTCTGGAATACATGAGGTATTGGTTTGTATATATAGGTGTCAGGGCCCTGACGGATAGCTTCTGAGCAGGGCCTCACAGAGCTGGTAGAACTGTTCCTTGTCCTACTTGGTGAGGTTTTGTTTCTAAGCAAGAAGTTTTGTGCATTAATTAATTTACTTCTTTTAGAGAAGGATATACAGGCCTGATAATTTGTCATTCCTTTTATCAGAATTATACTAACTATGGCAGAATGACCATAAATAAGAGACTCAACTTCATTTCCCACTCATGGGGTCTCTTATGGTCTCATTAAGCAAAAGCTAACAGACAACAGGGAAGAAACTCCAAGTAACTAATTCATAAAGTGGTTCATTAGAAATAAAAAAAAGTTTTATGTAGGCAGGTGCAAATCAGCAGTATTTTAAAGTAAAAACTGTGACACCACTTTGAAGTTGGATTATTATCTCTGTTCAGATTAAAATGTAAATCCACTGTAATCCCAAAACTTAAATGTACTCACACAGGCATTTCATGAAGGGGCTCGATTTCCTTGCCAGTGTACCCTTTTGGATTAGCTCATATGTGCACCACCCAACCAGATGTTCCTGTATAACTAATGAATATATTGCTTCTTGATCAGTCCTAATGACTGGGAGCTACCATGCCTTCCTGTCTGTAAACTATGCTAAAAAAAACAAAGCTGGAAGTTTTGAGGTGGATACTGTAGGACCAACCAGCCCTAATTGCATTCCAGTTAGTCCCAATTCTCCTTCTCCCCTATCAGGATGCTGCCAAATTCAGAAAGGTTGCACAGGCAGTAGTGTGTTTATATGATATTTTGACCCTTATTTCCCCTTGCAGCCCTTCATGGCACTCCCAAGTTCAATCATCTGATGTATTTCTATCACTTGCCCTTCAGCTCCTTTCCCCCTCAGATAAAATGCTCAAGTGGCATTTATCACACTACCCATTCAGTTTAGCAAGGGAAAAATGAAAATAAATTATAAGCATCAGCAGCTGACTGACTCTTGCCAAGTCTTCAATCACCTGAGTCAATGCTAGCTAATTTTTTACTTTTAAAATACAATAGCTCTCAAATAGCACTTTTTTTTTTTTTTCCTTAAAACAGATTATGTAGCTTGGAAACACTGAAAACAAGAAGGTTACACACATTTGGAAAGGCTGTCTAGTAAGAATATCCTCAAACATATGGAGAAACTAAAAATATTAATAGATAATTGCTGAAGAATAGCTATATAAAAAACTTGGCAGTACCAAAAATGATGAAACCAAATAAAGGTATTCTATTATTGTTATTTTTGTTTAATGTGGAACTCCATCTCCACTAAAAACAATTTTCTGCTATTAAGCCCAGAAAGTACAGCAATCCTCCAGAGTGCTGCAGCTTCCAAGCCAAACTTGCTGCAAGCTCAGAGAGACCTCCTTGATGCTGCCCCATAAAACTCAGCCATTCACACAACTCCTTGTAAATGAGTCAGAGGGTCCAGTTCTTCCCTCTTTCAACTAATCCAGATCAGGTACAGCTGCATCACGTTCCCTATGATTATGCTGTTATAGAATTTAGGTAATTTAAGGAAGTCCTAAAGTTCTGTCTCACCTAGCTGCCACACATAATGGAAAATACCACATTACATGTTGGCGAGTCTTCCCTTCAGACTGGAGACTGATTCATCCTCTTAGCTGGCTCACAGAGGATGAAGTCTTTGTGAAATAACAGAAGAGCCCCACAGGGCTGAAAACAGCCTCCTCCCAACAAGGGCAACCCCTGAGTTGAAGTTGGTATACAAATCCCAGACAATCTCATCCTGCATGTGCGCATGGCACAAAACCACTCCGGGTATCTTTTATCTAGAAGACCAACACTGTCCCTTGCTTAGCTCCTTTAACAATCCCACTCCCTTTTTCCTGTCTGAATGATGAGAGGAAAAGCAAAAAGCAATGAGAATGTGTTAAATCACAAGAAAATAATTTTTTGCACACATTCACACTCTGTCCAAGATTAACTGCTTCCTCAGAATTTCAGGTGCAGTACCCCTTCTCCAAGTTAAATAAACTGGTACATATTGCTTCCATACTGTCATTTCACTTGAGAAATATTCTTTTATGCTTTTGAATTGGGGAAAGCTGATCTATACTGAGATAATTTACTATCGGTTATATCTCATTGGAAAAGGCTCTTCTGTAAACAAACACTGCCTATTGTTTTCTCTCCAGACAAAAATCAAACTTCTGCCTGTTGAAAGCTTACTTCTTGAAGGAGCCCTGATGAAAGTTTTCATCATACCCGCAATCTTTGGAGAACATTTATTTCAACTAAAAAGCACAAACCCTTCTACTCCAGTGCAGCTGGCTACGACGTATTTTCACAACTTGCAAATAGCCTCGTGTTCCACAGATTTCTCTGTAATTTCTTATAGTCTTTGGTCTAAATCATTACAAGAGATCAGGAGGTGCCACCTTTAATTAACTGTTAAGTTTATGGTTTTCATTTTGAGGTAGTTGAAAATGTCAGAGAACTACTGTTTTAATATTCTGTTTATTTTCAGACCAGCACAGTTTACTAAAAAATATAAACATTGTAATTTGTTACAAGTAACATTGTTGTGTGGGGTTTTTGCCCATGAAAAAGTACCCCAAACATAACTATCATCTAACAGTTTACACTTTTGTCTTAAAAAGAGGTGTTTTTGTGCAAAGTCGATGCTGAATGACTGTTGGACGTCCTAGGATAGTGATTCAAATCATTAATGGGATTATGTTTCAAAGATTATAATGACATATTGAAGTATTCATTAATATATCCACTCATGAGATTTACAGACACTTCTATAGAACAGCAATTTATTTTTTTTTCCACTCAAATAGAGAGAGCATTGATGCTTCCTATCATGCTACTTAATAGTTCTATAACCAATCAAGGGAGTCCAGTTGGGCAGGATCAAAGCTTTATTGACTTGAAAGTATTTATATCCCAGTACCTGAGTCAGAGCACCAAGAATTCCCACAAACCATGTGTGGCATCCACCCACCACAGCTTTCATGGTTGTAACTGGGTAGGTGGGTAATTATGCTGACATGGAGACATCTGACCTCCTGTTAGTGTAGATTCTCCCACAAAAAAACAAAATGAATCAAAACAAAACAAAACAAACCCAAACAAACAAACCCAAAACCAAACAAAAAAACCCTTCTTATATTAAAGGTGGAATATGACAGAACACCAAACCTCAAAATTCACAAGCTTCCCTAGCAGCTTCTTTTATAATCCATGTTCCAGATGTTCTAAAAGATCAAATGTTACTGCCATAAAAAAACTATATGAAAGAGAATCTATGCTACTTTTAAGTCTTTAGGCTATTTGATGACAGAAGAGGTACCCTGTTAGAGTGGAGAGGCTTTGCTTGGAAAGGTATAACCGTAAAAGCATTAAAGTAAGTATCAGATGTCTTGATGGGCCTAAGTTGAAAACACAAATGCAGGAGGTGCAAAAAAACCTTATTTTGAGGTCTCTTTTGTTTGGAAACATCCTCTTCCAAAGCTGTGCCATGCAAATTACATATGCGGCTTTGTGGGCAGATCTCAGCTGTGTATTTTTACACACTGTTAAATACGAACGCTCACGCATTAGTAAATCTACTTGCAAATGCATTTCAGAAACATTGTTAATTTTTTCTCCCTCTGTATCTCCACGTAGAAAGAATCCCCAAACACGAATACCTGCCAGTGAAAAACAACTGTGACTGTTAGAACTTGCAAGTGCTTAAATAATCCACATTTATTAGAAAGTGACAGCAAACAAATTGCACCTTCTACAACCTTAGGAACAGATTTGCTTTATCTCACATAGATACCAGCTTAGAGGGGATGGTCCACACACCTCTGCGACTGCCCTGGCATTCGATACATGCTTTACTTCAGATGAGGGGCAAGACCCAAATGACACTGTCACAAGAATCAATTTACACTTCACTCTTCTGTTGACTTCAGTGACAGTATCAGGTACAAAACAACACCGGACCAGACACAGATACTCATTTTCCATTTATGAGTAACCAGAATGAAGCTTCATTCATATTGGATTTAAGTCAGTAGAAAATAGCCTCTCCAGTTGTCCAGCCATTGAATCCTCAAAGAACTTCTGGCTTGTAGGTCAATGGTACTAAGCCAAATTGTACAATTGCAACTTGCCCGATTACCTTAAATAGCAGTTCATGAGAATGATCAGAATGATGATGATTGTCAGGTAGGGTAGAAGGGCACAGCTCAGGGACTGTGAGCAAGTACAAGCACTAAAGCGTTAGAGAAGCAGCAGATTCTTCTCTCAATGACCTAATGACCCGAGGAGACTCTGCTGTGGTATGAGAAAAGAAGTCCAAAACAGAAATTAATTCTCTTCCCTCAAAAGCAGCAATTAAAGTGAAAAACAACACTTCTGTCATAGAAGCCTAGTCCCAGCATACAGTCAGAGAAAAAAAAGCACTCCAACACCCCATGTGATTAATACCTTTGCAGCAGGTTGATCTCAGTCAGCGAGTATATTCCATTGTGGTGAGAATAAGCAGTATAGCAAATTTCACCTGTCCCACAGAAGACATTTCCAATAAGAGGCAGTTGCAAAAACCAGTGACTCTACACAGATTCTGCCCAGCAATTTGTGTAATTGCTTGCTGAGCAGATGAAATTATTTTGCTTGTCTTCTCTGAGTCACCAAGCCAATCCCTACCATCCTCTGGAGCTCACTTGGCTAGATCATTATGTCCTGATCCTATAATCAAACCTATGAAGGAAAAAAAATGGACTGTCCTTGGGATCAAGGAAGATCAAGGCTATAGTATAAGGGTGGGGCAAACCTGAAAGTGCCTATTATAGGAAGAGCTGTTAATGATGCCTCATATTTAGGTCATTTTAGGCTTTGTCTTGCATATCCAACATGAAAATGATGGCTTACATCTTTCATTCATGCTCACTTTTAAAGTAAGAAAAAGTAGAAATCTTTTAAGACACTAAATGTCCAAACTTGCAAGTCACATCTGTTACTGACTCCATGCCACACTTGGGTTAAGTGCTGAGATTCAGAGAATCCCTTGGGCTTGCTCTTAAATGTCTCCAAACTCTCACAAGCAGAAACTTACACAGGGAAAGAGGGACTTTGGAAACTGGGGCAGACAAGGATTTCTGCTGGACTTTTTATCTTCCCAAACTGTATCTTCTGTGGCCAGAAGATAAAATTATATTCATTTATTCCTTTAGGGAAAAAAAAAAACAAAACCCAGAAAAAAAAAAAAAGTACTGTTTAAATAAAATAGCTTTTCTCTCGGAACAAGAAGACACGCTGTACCCCCTCAAAACATGACATGCGTATCAGGAGTAAGGACCCTTAGAGCTGTAACACCCTGTATAATTCCTGCCTAGCTACAGTCCGCTTAACAGTTCATAGGCCTCCACAGTGCGAAGAGCTGCAGCTACGAGGTTTCTGGGAGAAGCAAACCCACCGCGTTTTGCTCAGCGCTCCAGAAGCCGGCGAGGCGCCCGTTAAACCGAACAGCCACCGCCTATAACACCCAGAGAACACCTCTCTCCCTTGCACGCCGGACGGCGCTGCCGCCCCTAACCCCCTCACATCCGGGCATTCCGCCCCTGCCCCGTAACCCCGCCCCTCCTGCCGCGGAGGTCGCGCAGCCGCCAGGGAAAGAAAGGCCGGGCAGGGCCTGGCCGGCGCTGCGCGCGCTCTCGGCACGTTGCTCCGCCTCCCTCGGTAAGCACCGAGGAGGAGCCTCCGCCCGTCACCCCGCCCCGCGCGCTCTCTTGCCCTGGCGCGCGCTTGTCCGCGCAGCCGTTGGGGGCGCGGCCGGCAGCAGGGCCGCGCGAAAGCCCGGCGGGCGGTGAGGCGAGGCCAGGCCGGGCCGGGCTGGGAGAGGTGAAGTGAAGCGAAGCGCAGCACAGCGGGCGCCGCGGCGGCGAGAGCCCTGCGGGAGAAAGGGCGCGGTGCAGCGCAGTTCCCGCGCTTCTTCCGCGCTCTGCTGCCTGCTGAGCGACGGGGACGGGTGAGCCGCAACTGTCCGCGACCGGCGGGGCGATGTGGGGGCTTGTGCCCCAGGTGGAGCTGCCTCCCGCTCCTGGCTGAGGGTTGGCTGCCTGGCACCCGGGTGGTAAACAAATGGCGGCCCGGCGGGGACGAGATCCCGGGGTCGTGGCGGGGCGGGGTCGGCCGGGGCCCAGCGCCAGCTCGGTAGCGGCTCCCCGTCGTCCCTGACAGGTCCCGGCCGGGAGGCGGGGGCAGCGCGTCCCACAGCTAGGAGCTGCAGGAGGCCCCCGGGGGCTTGGTGTGCGTGCTTCGCCGGTGTCCCCTCCTCTCCGCCCGCCCCCCGGCTCCCGCAGGGCCCAAAGTGCTGAGTGTCTGCCGGTGGTAACGTGCCATGTAGGGTGGCCGCTGGCCGCCCCGCCCCCGTGCCTGGCCCCCTCTGCGAGCCCGCGGCCGTCGGGAGCGGGTGGCGGCAGTGGCGGAGCGAGCCCTGCCGCTGCCGCTTCCTCTTACCCCGCGGTGCTGCCAGCGCTATCCGGGGTGTCGCGATAGCACGTGGGAAGGTGTAGGTTGGGAGCTGCCTGGTGCCGTCGAGAGTGCAATCGTAGAGTCTTCTTCCTTTCTGTATGGAAGGAGAGGGGAAGAGAGCAAATAATCCAGAGGTATTGCCGAAATCCTTCCCTAATCCCCCGTGTTCGTGTATTTCGAGTAGCTGTGCTCAGATCACGTGAGACGTGGTGTTTCGTCTCCTCGCAATACCTTTTTTGATGGCTATTATGGATGTGCATTGGAACCGGTTTTTTTCTTCTTTTTGAAGGTAAAGAAGGTTGCGGTGTTGTACTCCTGTAAACCCACAGGTTGGCAGTCAGGAGTGTATAGGGAGATGACAGCAGCTTGTTGAACGGCACACACCTTGAAACAGTTGTGTGGCCTCGCTTCCAGAAGTTCTAGTGCCACTGTTGTTTGCAGCAGGTCTTCCGAATTCTCCGGG
>JANIJG010015709.1:52427-77263 GCA_024611175.1 Megaceryle torquata | reverse complement strand
GAGTTGGGGTTGTTCAGCCTGGAGAAGAGAAGGCTCCAGGGAGACCTTCTTGCAGCCTTTCAGTACTTAAAGGGGACCTATAAAAAAAACAGGGACTATCTTTTTATCAGTGCCTGTTGTGACAGCACAAGGTGGGATGGTGTTAAACTAAAAGAGGGGAGCTTTAGAGAGAAGGAAGAAATCTTTTTACGCCGAGGGTGGTGAAATGCTTGCCCAGGTTGCCCAGAGAGGTGGCTTATGTCCCATCTCTTTAAGCATTCCAGGTGAGGTTGGCTGGAGCTCTGAGCATCCTTATCTAGATGAAAGTGTCCCTGCTCCCTGCAGAAGGGTTGGACTAGATGACTTTGAAAGGTCCCTTCTCACCCAAACCTTTCTATGATTCTACTGTTCATTTTGCTGTGTTAAGCCAGGCTCAAACACTGATGCCACCGAGCAAGGTCCATGTTGCTTTTGTTGTACCACTGGTCTCTGGCTTGCGAGCTGCCTCTGGAGAGTATCTAGTAACTTGGGCTCTCTTGTCAAAATAAGTAGTCATCTTGCACGAATCAAGTTTTGATATTCAACTTCTAATGTTTTATTGAAATGGCAGTTCATACTATCAATCTGAAAAGTCTTTAGGACTTAAAATTCATATGAAGTAAGTAGAGATTACAGAATCAGTGAATGGTAGGGGTTGGAAGGGACCTCTGGAGATCGTCTAGTTCAAGCCCTCTGCTAAAGCAAGGTCATGTAAAGCAGGTTGCCCAGGATCGCATTGTCCTGGTGGGTTTGGAATGTCTCCAGAGAAGGAAACTACACAGCCTCTCTAGGCAACACGGTCCAGGCTCTGGCACCTTCACAGGAAAGAATTTTTTCCTCCTGTTCAGATAGAACCTCTGGGGTTCCAGTTTGTGCCCATTGCTCCTTGTCCTGTTGCTGGCACCACTGACAAGAGTCGGGACCCATCCTCTTGACCCCTGCCCTTTAGCTATTATTGATCAGCACTGATCAGATCCCCTCTCAGTCTTCTCTTCTCCAGGCTAAACATCCCCAGGGCTCTCAGCCTTTCCTTGGCACAGAGATGCTCCAGTCTCCTCAGCATTTTTGTAGATCTTTGCTCAACTCTTTCCAGTATTTCCTTGTCTCTCTCAAACTGGAGAGCCCAGAACTGGACACAATACTCCAGAGGTGGCCTTACCAGGGCAGAGTAGAGGAGGAGGAGAACCTCTGTCAATCTGCTGGTCACACTCTTCTTAATACACCTCAGGAGACCATTGGCCTTCTTGGCTACAATGAGACATTGCTGTCTCATGGTGAACTTGTCTACCAGGACTCACAGGTCCTTCTCCGTGAAGGTGCTTCCCAGCAGGTCAACCCCTCCCCTATACTGGTGCAGGGGGTTATTCCTCCCTAGGTGCTGGACCCAACACTTGCCCTTGTTGAACTTCGTTAGGTTCCTTATGTGTTGGGGCTTTGCAGTTGTACACAGATGATGAGCATCTGCCATCAGTCTCCTAGGAAAGGAAGAAACACTTTGGAGGGGCAGATCAGCAAGGAGGTGAGGCAAAGGTAAGTGGGTTGGAATAAATGTTCTTCAGCTGTTTAGCAGCACAAGATAAACAAACACTTGAGACAGAATGGAATCTGATGGTCATGTCACAGCTTGGATGTGCTTTGCTGTGGGCTGAGTTTGTAGGTTGGAGCATTTGCCTCTAAGTGGTGGTCAATAGAGATTGAGCCTGGTGTCAGCTGGGGCAAGTGGGGAACAAGGAATGAGGTCAGTGTCATTCATGTATATCTGATAGGAGGGCTGAGAGCTTTCAGTACCTCAGAGTGCAGAAACTGTAAATTCCTGATGATTAAATGGTTTTCTGGAGAGAGAGGCTTGAAATGACGATCCCATCTCTGGTATTGGTGGTCAGAGCAAGAACTCCATAAACTGTACCAGGAGTGATGATCCAAATCTCTGCTTTGTGCCACTTGTGCCGGTTAGGGAGTAGGGTAAAGCATAATCGCTTGATATTGATATGAGGCTCATTGAGGAGGAGAGGAGAAACACAGCAGTGCTGAAGTCCCCGACCAGGGAAGTTGCACAGGAGATGGGTGAAGATGGCAAAGCGCTGCCAGCTTCCTCTCTGCTCTCTGTGCTGTTTCCATTCCAAGTGCAGTACCAGACCCAGCAGCTTTTATCTGGCAGCCTGCCCCAGCCAGCAGATCCCTGCTCTGTGCCTTGCTCTGGAGTCGCTTGCAAAATTAGCAGGGGCTTGGAGGCTAGAAACAGAAAACCCCAAAACAGAGCATAAGGGAAGTCTGGAAACCCACGTGGTGTTTCTCCTCTGCTGAAAACTTTTGTGACCTTTCTCAATTCAGTTAAACTGTGTCCTCAGTTTATATACGGGTAGCGGAGCTATTGTGGACTTTCAGGTATTCTGTGTTACCCAACAGAAGTTGTTCCTTCACCCCCATTAGTAACATTTTGTCCCTGAGTAGCATTTTATGGAGGAATGGTTTTCTGTGCTTTGCTTAAAATTTAGAAAAAAGATCCTGAAATTTTATTAGCCTCTAGTGTAGGCAGAAAGAGTTGGCCATGAGAGTAAGGGGGAAGTATTGTCTTTTTCTGCAGAAACTTTTGCTCACTTTCCCTTCCAAAACAATTTCAGAGTATTTCTTTATTCTAAGTCTTTGTTAATTCAGTGTGCAGAGAAATAACAGATAGCTGGTTCTTTTTGAAAGCTGCACAGGTTAGAAGATGCTTGAATACCTAAATCATAAGCAAAGAAATAAGAACATCCTAAGAAGTAACAGGAAGTATGATGCTTTCTGGACTGCTGCACAGCTGAAAAGTGAGATTTTTGCCCAAACAGATCCTCTAAACCTCAGTACTTTGAGTTTTACTTTGTTTTCTTTGGCTTCAGAGACAGCCAGGGTCTGGAGCTGTGGCACTCTAGCACTTCGCAAAGTGTCCCTGAAAGACCTGCAAACTTAGCCAAGCTTTGGGGCTTGAAAGAGATGAGTTGTGTAGCTTGAATTGCAACTGGGTGCCTCTAGTTCTGGGAGGCTTTAATGACTGTGACCTTTTGAAGCCTTGGTCAAACTGTTTTTGTTGCACTCAGGCAGGAATGTTACGTTTTTTGTTCCACCTCCTAAAAGGCAAACCTTTTTGTATAGGCCGCTTGCAGCTTTTATAGTTTGATATATATGGGTCAGGGGAGGAAGCCTGCATAGTCTGTTAGATGTTTTGAAGCTGCTGAAAATGTCCTTCTGAATGTATGAAAGAGGTTTTTAAGATCTCAGCTGAATTTTGCAAATAGCCTGTGTCTTGATTAGGAACAGAAATAAGCCCCCAGATTTGGATTGCTTCCACATTCTGTGTATACAGGGGAGTGGGCTGATGCGTCTCTGAGACAGACCTGTGTGGTAAAGCGTTGCATGTTTAATTCTGAACTCTTCCTTCTCCTGGGAGGAAGCATCCAACATCTGAGTTAACATTGTTGAAATGTTGTTTTTCAAATGGAATAAACCCATGTGGTTAGTAGTTAGAAATAAGGTAAAGGTTTGCACTTGAAACCATTGCAGGGGGCTTTTCTTTATGCCTGTACACCTTTGGGTGTGTGTCTTCACAGAATCACAGACTGGTTGAGGTTGGAAGGGCCCTCCAGAGGTCATCTGGTTCAATCCCCTGTGCTCAAGCAGGACCACCCACAGCCACTGTCCAGGAATGTGTCCAGATGGCTTTTGAATATCTCTAAGGATGGACACTCCACAACCTCTCTGGGCAGCCTATTCCAGTGCTAACTCTCACAGTCAAACAGTATTTCCTGATGTTCAGAAGAACACTTCTGTGCTTCAGTTTGTGCTCATTGCCTCTGGTCCTGACACTGGGCACTACCGACAAGAGCCTGGCTCTGTCCTCTTGGCACCTCCCCTCAGGTGTTTATATACATTGATGAGGCTGAACAGTCTCAGCTCAGTCAACCTTTCATCTTAGGAGAGATGCTTCAGTTCCTTCAACATCTTTGTGACCCTTTGCTGGACTCTCTCCAATGTGTCTTGTGTCTCTCTTGTGCAGCGGAGCTCAGAACTGGACCCAGCACTCCAGGTGCAGCCTCACCAGTGCTGAATAGAGGGGAGGGATCACCTCTCTTGATCTATCACCAATGCTTCTCCTAATGCAGCACAGGTTACCATTTACCTTCTTGGCTGTTAAACTTGCTATCCACTAGGACCTCCACGTTCTTTTCTACCAAGCTGCTTTCCAGCTCAGTGACCCCCAGTATATATTGGTTTCTGGGCTTGTTCCTGCCCAGGTGCAGGACATCACACTTCTCCTTGTTGAACTTCATGAAGCTCCTGTAGGCCCACCTTTAGTTCCCTGGGTCCTTCTTGAACACTGAGTGACATTTACTTTCCTCCAGTCTATGGGCACTTCTCTCTGTCACCATGATGGATAAAATTTATTGAGAGTGGCCTCACAGTGACACCTGCCAGCTCCCTAAGCACTTGTGGATACACCCCATCAGGGCCCATGGACTTAAAATATGTCTCCATATATAGATGTGAACAGAAACTTCTGGAGAGGGGCTAAGGCTTTGAGAACTGAGCCTGTTTTTCAGGTCTCCTTTCTTCCCTTCCTCCCTCTGTTGTTTGCTGATCTCAGCACTCAGTTACTTCAAGAGGCACTGCGCTTGCATGACGAGGCTCCTCTGGGTTTAGCTTTAGATTTCAAGCCTGCAGGTAATGCGGCTTTCTAACCAGGAGACCTCTTTTGCAAAGGTTCTCCCGCTGTGTGGAGCTCTCCTGAGGTGGTGGTGTCATGCCCATACACTATTTGGTGTTTGTAGCCTGTACAACACATTTTCTGTTACGCCTGGCTGAGCATGTGAGGCTGCTGCAAGGACTGACTATGCGACTTCAGCTCAGGCTGCCTTAACTCTTGCTGTTTGCTTTGGAAATTACAGTCTCAATTGCTGCTGATAACCCAGCTGATTGTTATGTTCTACATTTAGTACTCTTTTTTTAGTTCTTTCCTCAATTACTTATGTAAATAATTTTAGAAGACAGCATTAATTTTGGAGAAGCTGGCATATCAAAGGCTGTGAGGCTAGCAGCAGGTGCTGTAAGTAATCACTCTTCTAAATTAAGCCACACTTTCCAAGGCAGTAGGTTAATTTCTGGGTAAGCAGCCTGTGCACCGATTCTTAGAATCAGCTGGATCATGACCCAGCAAGTGACTCAAGGCTTAGTGTAGTTTTAATCACATGAATTGTCTCAAGTCTTTCATTTTTAGAGTAAACTGGGGTTGTGCTCAAGCTTCTGTTGAAATCTCTGTCACCTGGCTCTGTGCTTGTGTTTGTAGCTCAGTCTGCACTATCATCAGAAGTGTATTTGGAACATGGGCAGGCATGGCAAGCTGCCTGGAGCTCAGGGTATGTATGAGTAGCTAATATATGTAGAATTGCAGAGTCGTTAGTGTTGGATAACACCTTTAAGATCATCATGTCCAACCATTAACCCAGTACTGCCAAGTCTATCACTAAACCATGTCACCACACACCATATCTACATGTCTTTTTAAATCTCTCCAGGGACAGGGGCTCCACCATGTCCTTGGGCAGACTGTTCCAGGGCTTGACAACCCTTTTAAGGAATAAATTGTTCCTCATGTTCAAGCTAAACCTCCCCTGGTGCAAACTGAATCCATTTCCTCCCAAGGAACAAGTGATAGGACAAGAGAAGAGACCAACCCCCACCTGGCTCCAGCCTCCTTTCAGGGAGTTGTCGAGAGCCACAAGGTCTCCCCTGAGCCTCCTTGTCTCCAGGCTCAACAACCCCAGGTCCCTCAGCTGCTCTTCACAAGACCTGTGCTCTGGACCCTTCAGCAGCTTTGTTGCCCTTCTCTGGACATGCTCCAGCTCCTCAATGTCCTCCTTGGAGTGAGGGGCCCAAAACTGAATCCAGGATTCAAGGTTCAACCTCCTCAGTGACAAGTACAGGGGGATAAACCCTGCCCCAGTCCTGCTGGCCACACTGGTGCAGATCCAAGCCAGGATGTTGTTGACCTTCTTGTACACCTAGGCACATACTGTTTCACCTTCATCTGGCTGTTGACCAACATCGCTAGGTGCTTTTCTTCTGGGCAGTTTCCAGCCACTCTTCTCCAAGCCTGGAATGTTGCAGGGGTTGGTTGTGACCCGAGTGCAGGACCTGATCTTTGGCTTTTTTTAACTTCATACAGTTGGCCTCAACCCATTGATACATCTTGTCCAGATCCCTCTGTGTATTCTCCCAACCCTCAAGCAGATCAGTGCTTCCTGACGAACCTTGTGTCATCTTCAACCTTGCTGAGGGTAGTCCTTTTGTTGAGGTCATCGATAAAGATATGAAACAGAACAGACCCCAGTACTGAGTCCTGGGGAACACCAATTGTGACCAAGTGCCTACTGGATTTAATTCCATCACCACTCTTTGGGCCCAGCCATACAGACAGTTTTTTAATCCAGTGAAGCATCTACCCATCCATGCCATGAGCAGCTGGCTTCTCCAGGAGAATGCTGCAGGAAATGATCCCCAGCCTTTCCTGAAGTCTGTGCTGCTGTGGATTTTTGTAACTAGTACAAGAGCAAGCAGGGTAATGTTTGGAGAGCTTTGTGCCATTTCCTTCTCCACCTTTGTGTGTGTGAGTGGATTTCTGAAAAAATACTTCCTCTTAACTACCTCTGGTGGCATTCTCTTGGGATACATAACTTCTGCTATGGGAGGATGTTGCATTGTCACAGCTGTGGCCAATAGTGGTCTTGTTCAAGGCTAGGAGGTCACTTGCAGAAATGTGGCCTGCTCTTCAGAAACCTCTCCAAGCCTGAGAGGCTGATGGGGTCAGTGGTGTTTGTGAGCTGATGGCTAAATGGTTTTCACAGACTCTGCAGGGCTCTGAGGAAACTGGCAAAATCTTTATTTCTGTAACTACACAGTGTGACTTTGGAGCACTTTGTCTTGCTTATGGAGTAGGAAGGTGCTGTTCTTATAAAGTCAAACTCTCTTTAAAATGTATCTTCCTTTATGAAGATTGTGCCAAAAGGAAAGGAAAAGGAGGACTTTTTGGTTGGTGTCTCCTGTGTCTTCTCAACCTAATTATCAAGCTTGTGCTTGGAATCGTACACCTGCTAAATACATCTGAAGCCACTTTTCACACTTGCTTGATTTTTGCACTAGTCAGTCTTCTTCAGACAAGAATGTTCTTAGGCTTGAAGCTCATTTTTGGGATACAGCCCTTTTGTGTGTAAAAAGGTAATAATCTGGCTGATAGGCTTCTGAAGGTTGAGCACAATTCTTATGAAGAATGCTACAGAGCGACATGACCCTTGTAATTGGTTTAGGGGTTTCTAATCTCTTTAAATATATCTCTTTTTTTTCTTCCCACTTTCTAGATTAAAACTTTACTGATCTGTTTGCTCTGCAGTCTTGAAGAGGCACAGTTCACATGCTACTGCAGTCTGTGGAACTCAATAAAACAGATTCTTGTGCTAGAAGCAAAAACACTCTTTCAGAAAGCCTTTTTTTTTTTTTTTTCCTAGAAGTGGCTGCTTTGATTTAAACACCTTGAACAAATCAAGGCTGGAGATTGATTCCTCAGTCATGTCTGTCAAGTAGTGGCAGGTTCTAACCTTACATTGGGGAAGCCTTGTCTGGTGAAGAAGGTACTGTCCTCCAGTTTGAAGAGCCTTCTTGAATTCCCCTCTCTGTAATTGAAACAAGATGAAAAAGTGGCTTGATTTTTCAATGGCTTTACTCTGAAACCTGAAATCTCATGTGCTCCTGTGAGCAAAAAGTTCTCTTAAAGGCATGTTCCAGTTCTGTGGGAATTCATACCAAAGTATCTTCGAAAAGAAGGGGTGAAGAGGAAATCATACTTGCTGCTTAACGCTGACTCCCCACTCTTTATGAATCTTCTGATGGTGGATGCCTTGTGGGTTTAACAGATGGCCCGAATGCATATTGATGCACTCAGATCATGTCAGTGTGTTCTGCATCTCTGTGATGCTGTGAGATGCCTTCGAGGCTTGGAAATGGAGCGTTGCACAGGGGAAGAGCTGGGCGGACAGTGATTTGATGATAGGAGCATCGTGTGCTAATCTTGCACACGTTGGCTGGGCAGCTTTTTCAGAAGGGGCCAGAATTTGACCTCTCTCAAATACTGTGCAGTTGGAGGCAGGAAAATCATGTTTTGCAGATGATTCAGCTCTGTGTGGGCTGCCAGAACTAAAAGCATCAGGTAATGCAGTGACCAGATACTCAGTAAGTGTCTTGGAAGCTAGCTTTCTGAATGGACTTGTGGAAGAGAATACAGAGGTCAACATCCTCTGCTCTGAATTTGGGGATTTTTGGTAGAAAGTAGGTCATTTGCTTTGCATCATTCTGACCAGCTGTCTTAGTCTATGCAAATCTTCTGTTTTCCAGGCTGCACAACAAATTTTAATACTTTATGTTATCAAAAGTAGAACTTGAAGGAGGAGGAATTTTGTCCCTTACCAAAGATATAAGCACTGCCTTAGGGGGCCTAGACATGTTAATAACAACAAATTATTACTCCACCAGTCTATCCTCTGAAATAAAGTATGTCAAGCAAATTGCTGTAATGTTAGACTGGGGCTTGGCAATGATGTTTGTGTGGCAATTTGATTCTGTTCTCCTAATATACCCCTGGAGAACATCCAACTGTAGCTCCCAAGACTAGCCTGCGGATGTCCTGAACACTTACATGTAAGCAGCATGCTCTGATGGCATGGTCTGTGTGGCTGTTAGCTTTGAAATCTGGTTTTCTCTCAGAGGACTTTCCATTTGGGAAAGAGAAACTGATACCATCCCAATTTTAACTCTAGAAGAGGAAGGGAAAAAGAAAAGCTGCAGAGAACCAAGCTTTTTTCTAGGCTGTGGAGCCAGCTGGTTGTCTTGCTCAGGCTTGCCAGCCTTCTTGCTTCTCACACTCTTTCTGAGGGGTGAACTACTGCTTTCCTTCTGTGAAAATAACCCTGCTCTTGGTGCAGCCTCTGAACCCTGATCTCCTGTGACCATCCTTACTCAAAGTTGTCATGATAAGCCCCTTACTTACCAATATAAATTTTGTTTCCTCTCTGCTCTTTCACAGTCCTTGCTTGAAAAGCTTTCTGCTGCTTTTGTCTTAAAAACTACTTTTGAAGTTGTATGTCCCTTTTTGATTGACTATAAAGTGTGCATGCTAATTAATGGGGCATTTGCTGCATCAACTGAGATACTTCACTCTTTCTGGAGGACAAAACCCTGCTCTAAGCAGGAGCACTTCAGCTACTCTCACTCAATCTCCAGGGGCCAGGAATGAGGAATTTCCAAGGATTTCCGCTCAGCAATGACAGTGGTATCTGTGGGGCTGCTGTTTATTATGCTGCATGTAATAGTTTAATGGGCCTGCACGCAATAAATCGCTATTTTGTGTCGGCGTGTGGGTTTCAGTAGTATGTCAGAGAGCTACTCGAGCATTTTAATTTGCATCATTCAAAAAGGCAATGTTTTAAAAATGTGATTATGATATCAAGGGTTTGTGAAGTGGAGGGGCAGACAGGCTTTTGCTTGCTCTGGAGATTTCCTATCTAGAGAATGTAAGTCATAAACATGACAACTATGGGATTTTTTGGCTGCCTTTTTTCCTATTTTCTTCCTCTCTCTTTTTTCCCCCTAATTTTTCTTCCCCTCCCCTTTGTCTCCTTTCTCAAAAATCACTTTATTTTTTTCCTCTCTTTTGCCATCTCTTGTCTTTTTCCCTCCTTACCTTTTTCCCCTTCCCTCCCTCATCCTCCTCCCCCCATTTTTCCTCTTCCTTCCTTTTTTTTTTTTTTTTCCCTTCTCTTTTTCTCTCTTCTTGTTTGTTGTTTTTTTTTCTGTTTTTCTGGTTGTTTTGGTTTGGTTTGGGTTTGTTTGTTTGGTTGGTTGGTTTTTTTGTTTTTTTTTTTTTCCTCTCCTCTGTTTTGCTTCTTTCCTCCCCCCTCTTTTTTCTCTTTCTCATTTGATAACTAAGTGCCACTTTTAATTTGGAACCTGTCTTCTCTTTTCAGCAGCATGTGTGCTTAGTTTGATTCTTGCACCAAAATGAGGCATGTTTCAGTCCCTGAATGACCTGCCATCTCTTGGCTGTCTTTTAAACATTTTGTTGGTTTTGTTTTGTTCTCAGGTGGTGTCAGGGAGCTGCTGTGACAGTTAAAGAGGCTGCACCAAAGCCTTACATGATGTGTCCCAGTTGCTGCATTGATTATTTACAGGGATATGATTATACTGATGATTTACAGGGATATAATCTGACTTGCACCATAGGTGTTGATCCTGTCATGTGCAAGCCTCTGCTGCCTCCTGGGATCTAAATAAGGGATCTGTTTAAGAATTAGATGCTGCAGACCCTCTGCTATGGTCAGTGAAAATGGTGACTTCAGTTTGGGCAGGATCCAGGCCCCCTGTTCAGAGCAGTGATGCTGTACGAAGACTTTGGCTCGTGGAATACACGAGCTGGCTGTTGCTTGGCTCCCTATAGGGTAAAGGTCAGATTGGTTTGTACAGGGCTCATAGCCATGTTTCCCTCAGGGCAAACGTTCAACCCTGGCATATACTTAACTAAGCAAATATTGACTAGGTAAGGATGTGGAACAGTGATGGGAAAGACCATCAACCAAGAGCAGACTGTTTGCACCCAGAGCTAACAGCATGGATGCTCAGGAAAAGGCACTGTGTGGGCAGCAACTGTCTCTCAGACCTCAATACTTCCTGACTGTAAACCCATCCACCTCATCCCAGGTTACACTGGGAGTGGCAGTAGCTATTCTAGGGCTGTTCTGGAGGTACGTGTGGGAGAAGATGACAACTGGGGAGGTGGTGCTGGAAAGAGGCTCTAGAAGAGCATCTGTCTGTTGTTGGTGTTACTTACCTAATCATTAATAGCAGCAGGGAACCAAATGTGGGGGAATATTGAGCAAGTCAAGTGATGTCCTGGATGCAACTGCTTTGTGGGTTTTTTGCTTTTAAAAGTCTGTTACGTTTGGCATTCAGTAGCTTTTGGAGATGTGTTTTTAGCCACTGTGCTTTTAAAATCAGCACACTGAAAACCACGTTGACGTGGAATTGCGATGGTATGTGCATATGCAGACAGGTATTGGTTGAACTCAATTGTTACAAAACGCCCTTGGAAGCCTCATCTCGGATGTTGTCGGCGCGTCCTTCACATTTTGCCAATTTTCAGAAGCTGTCAGGTAGTACAGTACTGTGTGGGAAGTGTTATAGGGAATTATGGGATAAATCCTGAAATCCTAATTTGGGCCAAACTCCCACTGTTTTCAGTGGGTGGCTTGCTGGCATTAAGGCCAAGTACCCCTTAGCTATCACAGATGACCTTTCTGTCTTTTTACAGTCAAGCAGACAAAGAATTAGTGCCTGTGTCTTGTATTACAGCTCAAACTGCAGTATCGCAACACCTAAAACTTAGACATGTGCTTAGCTTTGTGAACGAGAAGTTGGTTAAATAAAAACATTTCCAGTAACTGTTCTTTAGATTCTCAGTAATGCTGGTGAAATGCCAGAGATCTAGAAACAGAAATTAGCTGGTGATTTAGAGCAGTGCATAAAGAAGACTTTTTCTCTGTAGAGGAAATGCAGATGTTCTGAAAACTCTACTTTTCATAAACGGAGAAATTATAACCACTTTTATTTTAAAAAGAAAACTTCAAATTATTCCAGAATACTAGCAGAAATGTATTTAAACTTGTTTCAGATTTTTTTTTTCTTTTTTAAGGAAAATATTCTTATGAAATGCCTGCAACTTTTGTAGGAATATGGATTTCTAGTAAGACATACTGAATTGCATAAATTTTAGAAGTTAAGAGTTTGGAAGGAGGTCCCTGAAGTCACTGACTCTCACTTGAAGTGGTGGCTACTGGAACAGTTTGCTCAGGGGCATGTCCACTGGAGTTTTGAGTACCTGCAAGTATGGAAACTCCATGTTTTTTTCTGGGCAACCTGTTCAGTGGTTTGGTTCCATCCCCAGGAAAAATATTCCTGGTATTCGTTTTGTTTTGCATTATTTCCCCCTCCTTCTTACATTTAAATGGAATTTCTTATATTTCAGTTTGTGCCCGTTGCTTCTTGTCCTGTTGCTGAATACCACCAAGAAGGAGCCCGATTTCATCTTCTTTGCACCTCCATCAGGTATTTATGCACATTGATAAGATTCCCCTGAGCTTTTCCTTCTGCAGGCTGAACAGTCCCAGCTCTCTCAGCCTCTCTTCACATGTCAGTTGCTTCAATCCCTTAATGATCTTTCTTCACCTTTCACAGAATCCCAGATTGGTAAGGGTTGGAAGAGACCACTGGAGTTGATCTCATCCAATCCCCCTGATAAAGCAGCGTCACCTAGACCATGTTGCCCAAGATCACATACAGGTGGCTTTGGAATCTCTCCAGAGAAGGAGACTCCACAACCTTTCTGGGCAGCCTGTTCCAGGGCTCTGTTACCCTCGCAGGAAAGAAGTTTATCCTTGTGACAGACCTTCGCTAGACTCTCTCCAGTATGTCCATGTCTGTTTTGTACTGGAGAGGTGAGCACTTGACCCAGCACTCTGAGTGGGTCTTGCCAGCCCTGAGCAGAGAGAAAAGGTCACCTCCCCTGATCTGCTAGCACTGTCTCCTCCTAATGCAGCCCAGATGCTGTTGACCTGCTTTGCTACAGAGGCACTCTGGAGACTCATGAAAAACTTGATGTCCACCAGGACTCCCAGGTCTTTTCTCTGCACAGCTGCTTTTCTGCATGATGCTTCCCAGTCTGTGTTGGTGCTTGGGGTTATTCCTTCCAAGCAGTAGGGCTTTCATTTTGCTTTGTTGAGCCTCGCAAGGCTGTTGTTGGCCCATTTCCCCAGCCTGTCCATATCCCTCTGAGTGGCAGCACACCCTTCTAGTAACTCAGCTTCTCCTCCCAGTACTTTGTCATCTGCAAGCTTCCTGACAGCAGATTCTATACCATCAGCCAGTAATCTTTCCTTCAAGAAGAATCCAGAGTCCTGGGTGAAGTGTTTAATGAATCAAATCTCTCAACAGTTCTTGAAAGTACATTGTGAAAATCAGACAAAGATGAGGTGGTTTCCCTAGCACTAAAAGAACATTAAATACTGTGCCTTGTAGTGAAGGACTTCATCATTATTATTTAAGCCTTTAATTCCTTGAATCTCTGGTACTTCCTGCAATACCAGCTCATGCCCTATGCTGACACCATAGCAACCTGCTGTGAGTGTCACTATATAATGTAGTTTGCTGGCCAAAAGCTGGGTAAGGAATGCTTTCTAGGGCAGGAAATCCATGGGGTTGGTAGGAAAAGTGCAGAAGGATGAGAGAAAAAATACTATTGCAATTTAATGGTATTGGAAAAGTTTGGGGTTTTTTAATGTTATTTATTTTTTTCTTCTCTAAACTGTGTCCCAGAGGAAATAGGGGCATCAACAGAAATTTTCTCAATGTTTTATCTGTATTCCCCTCCCCCAAAACCTACACCCTAGGAACAGTCTAAACCTCTGGGCTAACAGATGGTGTTGAGAGGGGGAGAGAAGGGGGAACAATTTGCATCTAAATAGCTGAAATAAAAAAGGGTCATGTCCCACAGACCAGCCCCACTCACCTGCTGTTCAAATCCCCCTGAGAAACAGGGGAAATGAGCTTAGTATTTTAATGTCTGTGTCAGCTGTACTTACTCTCTGAAGCATTCTGCCCTAGAAAAGCTGCAAGCCCGTGTATCAAGATGGATGGATTGTGTTCTGGCCCCAAAATGATGGACTTAAGGATTCTTCTCTTTGAATGTTGTTGACAGCTGTGTCACTTTTGTTCAGCCCTCCCATCAGAGTGACTGTTGCTGTTGGCTATAGTAATTAGTGCAAGCACTAATGGTATAGAAAAGGTTCCAACCAAACATTACCTCTTCCATCAGCTTTGTGTTCGTGTGGCTGCATGAGTCAGTCTTTAGAGGTGCTTTTGCCATATGGTCCTGTTACCTCATGCTGCAATATTCTGCTCTTGGTTTGCATGTGTAGGTTAGATGGACGTTGGCCTTGGTGACCACCAAGCAACAACACAGCGGTGGTCCTGACCCTGCCAGACTGTGGCACAGTTTGGCATTGGATAGCCACACTTAATCCTTTGTGTGCACAAAGCCAAGTTGTTCTGACTTTCTGTATACTGTAAGAATTTTCCAGGTTAAACTAAGACCTTGCTGCTTTGCAGTGATCTTCTTCTTGAGTTTAAAGGTCTGAAAGTTGTTCTGTTTTCTTTTGGGTGTTGGGAAGGGAAAAGATACACTTACCCATCACTTCTACATATTGGTGGGTGAAAATCTGGAGCTTGCAGCCCAGAAGCCAGTGGCATCCTGGGCTGCATCCAGAGCAGCGTGGGCAGCAGGTCAAGGGAGGGGATTCTGCTGCTCTGCTCTGGTGAAGCCTCCCCCTGCAGTGCTGGGTCCAGCTCTGGAGTCCTCAGTACAGGAGAGGCAGGGACCTGCTGGGAGTGGGGCCAGAGGAGGCCACAGCAATGCTGGGAGGACTGGAACCCCTCTGCTGTGAGGCCAGGCTGAGAGAGTTGGGATTGTTCAGCCTGGAGAAGAGAAGGCTCAGGGGAGACCATATTGATGCATTTCAGTGCTTAAAGGGGGTCTGTCAGAAAGATGGGGACAATCATTTTAGCGGTGCCATTTGCAACATGACAAGGGGGGATGGTTTTAAACTAAAAGAGGGAGATTTGGAGTAGAAAGAAGAAATAAACCTTTTATGTTGATGGTGGTGAGACTGTGGCCCAGGTTGTCCAGAGAGGTGGTGGTTGCCCCATCCCTGGCAACATTCTAGATGAGTTTGGGTGGGGCTCTGAGCAACCTGCTCTAGTTGCAGATTTCTCTGCTCCCTGAAGGGGGGTACCTTGAAAGATCCTTTCCAACCCAAACTCTTCTGTGATTCTATAAAGAGTGTTGAAGGAGATGGCTGGGGATCCACCACTATCTTCTCTGTGTTGACCTGGTAGAAGAAAATTTCTGCAGAGGATGATTTTTATTTCTGGGATTGGAAGACTTTGACTCTTATATCTTCAGCATGATCCTTAAGGGAAATTGTGAGATTAACCTTTTCTGAGCTTCCTGGCCCCCACCTCCCACAAGCATCTTGGAAGAGGAAGTAGGCTCAAGAACTGTTATAGTTTTCTGTTCAGTTCCTAAGTGTATTTCAATATAGTGAGTGGTAGTGGCTGAATAACCTGTATGCATGAAGTCAACATGGATTTGGTCGACAACCTTCTTTATGTGTCTCTGGGGACTTTGTTTATTTATTAAAATTAATATGAATTCCAGTTAGTAGGAAGAAGATCTGGTGTATGTGTGCTTAGAGAAGTAACTAGGCAATGCATAATACCAAATTGAATTGAGAGCTGTCTGTTGTGCTTTGTAACTTTTTACAACTTTACTTGAGGATAATTATGTTTTATAAATGGTCATATGATGCACACAGACAGACCAGGAACAAAGTGAGTGAGTTACTTGAGTGGTGAAAGTTATATACGCACATACAAGTGTGTGTATATACCTGTCATAGAATGCTTTGGGTTGGAAGGGATTGTAAATATCATCTAGGTCCAACCCCTCTGCCATGGGCAGGGACACCTCCCACTAGATCAGGTTGCTCAGAGGCCCATCCAAACTGGCCTCGAACACTTCCAGGGATGGGGCATCCACAGCTTCTCTGGGCATCCTGTTGCAGTGTCTCACCTCCCTTAATGTGAAGCACTTCCTTATATCTAATCTAAATATACCCTCTGCAAGTTTGAAACTGTTACCCCTTGTCCTGATAAAGAGTCCCTCCCCATCTGTCTGTAGGACCCCTTTAAGTACTGGAAGGATGATATAAGTTCTTCCTGGGGCCTTCTCTTCTCCAGGCTGAACAACCCCAACTCTCTCAGCCTGGCCTCACAGCAGAGGGGTTCCAGCCTTCAGATCATTTTTGTGTCCTTCTCTGGTCCTACTCCAACAGGTCCATGTCTTTCTTACACTGGAGTCCCTACAGCTTTACCCAGAACTTCAGGTGGGATCTCACCATAGTTGAATAGTGAGGCAGAATCACCTCTCTTAACCTGCTGGCCACGCTTCTATTGATTCAGCCCAGAATGTGATTGGCTTCTGTGCTGCAAGTGCATGTTGCTGACTCATGTCCAGCTTTTCATCCACCGGTACTCCCAAGTCCTTCTCCTTAGGGCTGCTTTTAATCTACTCAACCCCCAGCCTGTATTGATACTGGGGCTTGCTCTGACCTGGGTGCAGGACCTTCCACTTGGCCTTACTGAACATCATGAGGTTTGTGTGGGCCCATGTCTAAAGGGTACTGTTGACCTCTGTCAAGGTCCCTCTGGATGGCATCTCTTCCGTCCAGTGTGTTGCCCCTACTGCCCAGCTTGGTGTTGTCTGCAGACTTTCTGAGGTGCCCTCAATTGTACTGTTCATGTCACTGACAGAGATGTTGAACAGCACCAGTGCCAGTACCAGCCCCTGAGGAATGCCATTCATCACTGGTCTCCACTCAAACATCGAGCCATTGACCACAACTGTGCAACCACCCAGTCAATTCCTTATTGCACGAGCGGTCCATTTGTCAAATCCATGTGCAGGTAACTGGTTCTGGCAGCTCTGCTGCCTCGAGCTGCTGCTGTCTGCTACGGCTGAAGTGCTTGTTATGCAGCAGGGCCTCACAGAGCATGTCAGAGCAAATCCAGAAACAAAAGGTGATTTTTGAAATACTTATTTTTCTCTCTCTTTCTTTCTTAAAAATAACAAACAAACAAACAAACAACTTCATCATGTAAGTTGTGCAGCTGTAGAAGAGTCACATGTTGCCTTTTGACAAGAGGCAAAAGGGTGGAAATATGAGGAAATAAGAGGTGCCCTTTGAGGTGGTGTTTGCAGGTGGTTGGACAACGGGAAAACTCTTTATTTATTGGTGTGAGATGTGTGCTGCTTTGATTTTACTGGTTTTCTTTTAATTTCTTTTTTTTTTTTTTTCCCTAAGTGGCTTAGCAAGTGCCTGACTGACACAAAGACATTTATTATTCTGTTTTCCTCAGCTCTTCAACTGGGAGAGGAACTTGGACAGAAAGGACTATGCTGGTAGTTTCACAGTGTTGTTTCAGTCGCTTTCTGGGTGTGGAGCTAAAAGATTAAAGAAAGATGTGCTGGATTGGAACCATGCCTAAAGCAATTTTGGGATAATAGATTATTTGACTGATTTTTAATTAAAGCAGAATTCTAACTTGATTGTTTTGGGCATGCATTCAGCTCTGGTTTGTTGTTATTGGTCTAATTGCCTCCTAAATTAGAGATACCAATGTTTTAATTCATCCTGTCCCTCTGAGGACACTGCCATTAAAGAAAGAGTGTGAAATACTATGTAAATGATATGCAGGCATGCAAGATAGAAAATGGTCTTTAAAAACATTAATCAAAACTTGGGTCTTCTCTTTACCTGCATTGTCTTGACAGAGGGAATGATAAATTGATATTTTTTTCTGTATTTATTTATTTCTCTGTCCTGACAGGTCTTTTAAACATTTAGAAATGTAGTCTGAGAAAAATGCCAATAATCCCAGCCTTTGAGGAAGGAGAGGTTAATGAATCTCCAAGGAAATATCCAGAATACAGATGCGCTGTGGGGGAAGGAAGGTTTGGAGCCAGCAGAGCAGAGGCTGGAGACAGTACATCATCTCGGATCTAAGATAGAAGCCGTCTGCTGCAAGCATAAGAAATTCAAGTGTCAGACTTGTGGGCTGATTTGCTCAGCGTTGATTTTGAGAGATCATTTCAAAAAGTTGGGATTTGGCCACTTTGGTTTGAGCTGTCTCGGTTCAGCTTGGTCAGAAACAAAGCATTAGGTTTTTGCAGATCTTAAATTGTATTAAGGACTGAAACCTTAGGGGAAGTTTCACTCTTAGGGATGTAAATTCAAACCACGTTAGAAGTTTAAAGAATATATATTAGGCTTGAATCCAACTTCTATTTTTAAAGCTAAAAGGGACTTAGCACAAATGGCAGGACAGAAGTTTGGATCTCAGTTTTATAATATTGTAATAGAGCAGCAGAGACTCATAAAATTTTGAGGCTTTTGTTAAAGTAGAACATTTAAGCTCCTCAGATAAAACTAGATGTACACTGAAGAGTGTTCACAGAAAAACAAGAGTTATTTCCAGCATGAAGTGACTTTCCTTAAAAATAAAATCAGCCAAACATGTATGTCTTGAGAGGCTGTGAATCAGCACCTGCAAATATCAGCAGTACAAGAGTAACCAGGAATGGAAGGAAAACTCAGCTCAAAGGAAACCATTGGAAAGAAAGAGTAGAAGGAGCAACCTCATAATTGCAAAGGAGACCTGTGGCTCTTTAGCCTGGAGAAGAGAAGACTGAGAGGGGATCTTCTCAATGCTGATCAGTACCTAAAGGGTGGGTGTCAAGAGGATGCGGCCAGACTCTTGTCAGTGGTACCCAGTGACAGGACAAGGGGCAACGAGTACAAACAGGAACCCAGGAGGTTCCATCTGACCAGAAGGAAAAAAGTTATTTCCTGTGAGAGTGCCAGAGTCTGGCCCAGGCTGCCCAAAGAGGTCGTGTAGTCTCCTTCTCTGGAGATTCCAAACCCACCTGGATACGATCCTGGACAATCTGCTCTGCATGACCCTGCTTTATCAGGGGAGAGGACAAGATGATCTCCAGAGGTCACTTCCCTCCCCCCACCATTCTGTGGCGTGGTTCACTTAAGGTGCTGGATCTTGCTTAGTTCTGGATTGATTTGCAGGATCTCCTTTCCCGCAGCCATCCTATTTCATTTTACCACATCCTTCTGTGAGGAGTATAAGAGCAGGAAAGGGGGAGTTACTGCAGGTTGTGCAGCAGTGGGTGTACAACTGTTAACCTTAATAACAAGGGAAGCAGCACTTATGTTGTCCCAAATCTGGGTTCTTTACCTAGTGTTCAGAAAACCAAACAACACACAGAGTCAAGATACTTGCTCTATCCAGTTTTGAGCAGAAAAGGGTGCTGGGTACTCACTGGCAAAGCTAGCACACCTAGCTTTCCAGGAGTCACAAGAGGGTCTTGCATACAAAAAGGTAACTTCAGAAAAATCACGCCACAATACTTGATTGGTTACCAACAGTTATATTACAAAAGTGCATTTGTCCTTGTTAATGACTCCTGTCCATCTTATTATGTTAATGTGGTCCATATGAACTTTACATTCAAAGTCCTCTCCTAGAGGTGTGGGTTTTATTACTATAATGTATTAAAGTAACTAAAGGTTACATCTTGATTCTGTCATCTATCACCAAGTCTTTGATCAACCTTGCATTCTGTTACAGTTTCTACCCAAACCTTATGAAGACAATGCTTGGACCTAATGCTAGCAACAGTTACATAGAAACTAATTGCAGTGTTCAGGTCTTGGGGACCTTTCCTTTTAGTTGCTGTGGACTCTTCGTGGTTGCCTAGCTTGTAATTCTGCACTTGCATGATTTTGGTAATCTTTAACTTTTTCTTGACATCCCTTACATGAGGCAGGGTGTAAATGCCCTAAAGTGGATTGGGGAAAAATTGGTTTGGGAAGTGCAGCCCTGTGCATTCCTCCTGTGTATGCTTGGGAACCAACGCTGAGATTTCTTGTGGGCTGTGAAATAGCTGTTTCCAAACCTGACTACCCTGTTTGTAATCTGGGTTTTATAATGAACGGAGCTGTAACTGTAAAGGCAAGAGGTGAAATTGTAGTGTGCTAGGTATGGAATTTAATATACCTTGTTTCATACTCTCTTGGCTTGGATTTACCATAGGAGAGAGCGGGAGGTAACCTGGGATGGATGCTGAAATGACAACTGGTTTGAGTGCCTGAACACTGAGGTAACTTTGGCATTGTGGGTAGGTAGCAGGAACCTCAGTGAGAGCGTGCTGGTAGGGAACATCCTCGAATCTTAGTTGTTGGAATTAAGGAAGGATGATCAGAAAACTCTTCATCTTGGTCTGTTGTATGCTGCACTCTCATAGGGCAGCTCATTCACATGCAGACCTTAGCGGGAAGTAGCTGTGGGACTTCATCAAGGTGACTTGCAGCAGTGGCAGGGAATACTGAACAAAATGCCTTGCCTTATGCTGCTTCCTAGAGCATCCACCTTTGTTGTTTTCATTTTGGAAATCCAGTGAGTTTTGTCTAGCACTTAGAAAAGGTACAAATCTGTCTGTGGAGCTTCTTGGCTGTTCAGTAGTGGCCATAAAATGATTTTTAGCATTTTAAGTCCAGAGGCAAGATGCAATCAACCTGACAAAGCAGTCTTGAGATGAATAAAACATGCACACTGGCAATCCATCCATCAGTGAAATCAAAATTCTGCTGAATCTGCAGTTCCCATTGTTGCTAATTTTATGATGTAGATGCTTGTCCACTGGGAATTGGATTGAAAGAAGAAAGTCACTTGCTGCAGGTAGTGACAGGGCTGTGCACAGGGGCTCAGTCAGTCTCCACTGGATTGGGTTTTGTGGCTGCAGCCAGTGTTGCTGCTTCCTGAGAAAGAATGAGTTTTAAATAGGTAGCAGTGAGGAATCTTACATCCTACTTAAAGCTGCTTAGGTAATCATAGTAAGAACACAAGATAAGGAGATCCATGCCCCAGAAAGACTTCCACAGAGATGTTGAGGAAAACTTTGCCAATTATTTCTGGGCCTGTTATTAACTCTTACTCCTAATGACATAATGGCTTAAAATGGGCCTGATACTGTAATAAGTGATGGTCTTATATTTCCTTTTATTCCAGTCGAGTAAAAATAGTTCACTGGGCTCACGGGCTTTATTTAACTGAGCGCTAATGCAGAGTTGTGTCATAATGTATTGCAGAAACAGCAATTTCTTTGTACCAGTCCCACAGAGCTTTCTTCTCCCTGCTGACTTACAGTAAGTATGATTGGGACCTGAGTAAGTGATGTGATAAAAGGCATGATGGTACCTCCTAAAAACAAACTGCTACTCATTAAATTAAACAATGATGATTCTTAATGCACACAGGAATGCTCTGCAGCCCGTTTGGTACAAGGAAGGAAGTCTAGGAACGCAAGACATTGCCACCGTATGCGTACTGTGCTTACTTCTGGGTGTACTGGGATTATAAAGTTGGTACAACAGGGCATTTTGCTAGGTGGCGTAAAATTACACAGAGCTGATGCTCTACCAGCAAAGAAGGCTCTACTGTGAAAGCTCAATTAGGTGGAAACCCTGAGCTACCTTAGGCTTTTTCATTTTGCCTTTTAAACGAACTGCTTTTAGAGCATTGCACTTATCATAATTGAAGGAGTAGTCGTTGCAAACTTGAAGTAGATTTATGTGCTGTTCTCAAATTGTTTGTCTTTACCGATGGTAAATTATTTCTTTCGGTGCTGAGTATTTGACTGTGCTTTCCTTGTCTCTGAACTCAGTTTGTCTACAAAAAGCTCATGTTTGAAGCAGAGCTCGTTCTATCTTGGGGGACTTATTCATTCTTCCTCTTTCCCCAGCTTTGAAGAAGAACCAAAACTTGAACGAAGCAGTGTGAAACTGAAGCAATCTTTGCCATTTCCTTTAATTGAAAACTACTGCCAGTATGAAAATCCTGGCTAACAATTAAAGGAATATGACAGCTTTGCCAGCCATTACATAAATACTAAGGAACACAGGGCTTCCTACTGTCATTAGCTGTAGTGAACACAATGGAGCTATGCACAGCAGCAAGTGCAGCTCTGATGATAAATGTTTGCATTTCCAATTAGCACTGAACTGTTGAGGCATTTCCCCCTCGGTCTAATTGAGGCTCTTGGATGGCTTGATCCACTAACGATGCTTCTGTTGTCTTCTCGCTCTTTAGTTCCCAGCGAGAAAGGAGTTGAATGGGTTTCACGCTTAAGGACACTGGTTTCCTCTTTGCTGTTCTCTGTTTTGGTGTCTCTTCTCCTCAGAAAATCTCCCTTTTAGAGGTTAAGGCAAACTTTCTGCTATTTACATATCGTGACTTTTTGTTTGTTTGGTTTTGGTTTTGGGTTTTTGTTTGTTTGTTTGGGTTTTTTTTTTACTTGACCTGACAATGTTCTAGTTTTCTGACACATTTCTTCCCCACACCCTCATTGCTAAATGGCAAATGAAAAATCTCTGCATATGACAAGGTGCAGGTTTTGTACGAGGAATTATTCCACATTAGGGGATAATGGGGCTTAATTACGAGCCCTGTGCTCTATGTTCGTCTTCTGGATTGGAAAATTTTGAATGGAAAAATGATTAATGATTCAGCTGCTTTCAGTTGCTGTTGCTGCTTATGCGTAGTTTGGACACAGAGCCAAGTAACTGAGGTGGAGAGTAGCTGGGGTGTGTTTAAATGTGTGTGTTAATATATTTTCTTTATGCTGCATCTAGTCATTTCCTCTGGAACACAGATTTCCTGCAGGAAACCTGCTTATATGGGCTTTGGGTATGCTTTAACATAAGAGGCTTTTATTTTTCCCACCCTGCTTAGCAAGCTCCGACTCTAGTCAGCACTTTGACTTGTGCGGTTGAAGCTCTGCCTTCCTGTGAGCAGAAGTGGAACCAGAGCCAAGGCTGCTCCGTACCGCACTGGAAAAGGGAGACTGTCCTGACATCTGCAACAGCGAACTTTCTTGTTCAGGCATGTAGCTGGGGGAGGGGAGAAAGCAATTCTGGAGATGAGGAAATAAAGAGGATGATTTGTGGGCTGAGAACTTTTAAAAATTATACTCTTGGTTCCTTCTGTCTCAGCTTGGATTTTTTTTTTTTCTTAAATATGGATGCAGTTTATTTCTCTTGGGCTGTTTAAAAGCGCTGTGAGAAGGGGGTGAGCACTTGGTGTAAATGAGCAGGCTGCTCCCTGGGGATGGGAACAGCCGGAGCTGGTCTCTGCAGCTCTCAAAGCTTGAGCTACTCGACTAGAGCAGAAGTGAGGTGAGTTTATCGTGTACTCCAGGAACCTGGGTGTAGCTACCATTGATTGTGAAATGCTTGTTGTTTAACACTGCCAATTATTTGTGAAACAACCGAAGCTAAATTGAAACATGGCAATTTAATCTGGCATTCCTTCTTCACAGTTTTGGATATGAGCCTAATGTGGTGGAAAGGGCTTGACCTGCCTCAGTGCTACTGAAACCCTCTGTGTGCCTGGGCTACTGTCACATCAGTCAGGCGTGGGCCCACACCATGGAGGCTGGTGAAAGCTGGGCCTTGATTGTTTAAAACAAAACAGAAAGAAGCCTCCTTAACTTGAGCGAAAGGAGAACTCTGCTCTGTTGCTAGGAATCGAGCAGTTATAATTAGTATGTTCTTTTTTAGAAGGATATCTGTGTTTTATGATGGGCTAGCACATATATCTGCCCAGGAAGAGATTTTGCAGCTCTACTGCTCAGAAATAGTGCCCGCTGCAGTGGTGTCTGTGGTCTCCTACGAAATACAGGCTTGGGAATCCCACGCGCCACATCTTGCAGTTAGCCCAAACAGTTAGGGTTGAATTGAAGGATTTTTTTGTGTGTGTGTGTGTTTGTAAAAGGACTCTCCAATCTTTGGGCTTTTAAAATTCCAAGCCATGGAGTCCTTCAGCATTCCAGCTGAGCTGTAACTGGTCAGTCATCCTTTATGTCTAGCACTATGGAAATACCGCTGGCAGTGGAGCAAAACCACAACCAGGAGTTGGTCATCTGCCATGAGAGTGTGTCTCCCTTCCCCCTCCTCGCACCCACCCACTCTGGCTGTAGCAGTGCAGATGTTCTTTTCTAAATGTGTATTTACTTTTAGTGATTATAGTTGCATTTAATTTAGCAAGTTCATCTGCATCTCTGGGTGTTGGCAGTACCTGCAGGAGTCTAACAGGTAAACTCTAAAGGAGAGATGGGCTAACACTGCTATTTTGTAATTCTTTATTTACTAGAACTTTATGAAAATCTGGGTGGTTGTTATTTTAATTCACATGCAAATATTGGGTCTGGGCTGATGAGTTGATGGTCATTGACTTTTTTTTGTTGTTGTTGTTTAATTGGCACACTTGCACAGCACTCAGAGGTGCAGTAACTGGCTGGGGAGACAGCTCGATGCTACAGTTTCTGGCTTTTTTTTAATCACCTCCAAATGTGACAATCAGCCTGTCTTGCCTCAGGGTGTGTTCGTTGCTGCTGCCCTTGCCTGTGACAGCATGTGTCCTAGATCCCATCCGCTGTTGGGTGGAAGAAAAGGACACCTCTTGCCTCTTTTTCAGGTAGAGCATGTGTGGGACACCCTTCTTTCAGTGTGAGGCTGTGTTTGAGACTTAGTCCCATGTAATGTAATAAAGAAAAAATGAAGTGAATGTCTTTTCATCCCAAGTCAAAACCCAGATGGTAAACTCTGCCCTTAACTTTTTGCTGGGATTTCGATAAAAGTGTGACACATAGAGAGAGAATCTGCTGCTTGTGGTGTGTTTGAACAGAGCATGAGACAGGGTGCCCACCTTCCCACCCCAAGGAGGAAGAAGGATATTTTAGCTGTGCATATGTATGAGCAATCTCCAGCCATGGGATGGAAGGGTGCAGGGATCCTGGTGCAGAGGTAAAATGCTTGTTCTGATAGGGATCAACTTAATTAAAGGTCAAGACTCCTGCCTTTTTTGTGGGCAAGATACCCTTTCCTCACCCTGGCAATGACAGAAAAATAGCATCTTGGAAAAATGTGAGATGTCCTGGTATTAGGCAGAGAGGGAAAAACACTTGCTGAGCAGCTTCCTTTCTCCCCCCCCCCCTGCACCGC
>JANIJG010015709.1:0-52327 GCA_024611175.1 Megaceryle torquata | reverse complement strand
AAAATGGTTGACGTCCTGTTATTGGGCAGAGAGGGAAAAAACCCTTCTGGCCACCTTCTTTTCCCCCCCCCCCCCCCCCCCCCCCCCCCGTTTAATATAGGTTATTCATTCTGTAAGTTGTAGAGGGTAACTTACAGCTACTGCCTTGACAGACTGCATGAATTATAGATGGCTTTTTTATGAGTTTTCATGTTGACTCCAGCAATTAGCATGCGTTGGACATAGTTATCTTTATGGCATCTAGTGTAGCGTGGGTTTCAGCTCCTCTGACTTTTTAATTACTTTCTGTTTTAGCAATCAGTCATCTGCCTGTCTTGCTAAGGAATGCTAAGAAAACACAATCAGCTTGATAGAAACTTACAGTTCAGTGTGGAGACTCAGGTTTGAAATGATGTGGTTTACCAGAAGGAAAGATGACATAAATAGAGCATCTTTGTTCTGTTTTGTTTTGTTTTGTTCCTCACCCCCGCCCTTTCATGTGTGTTACACGCAGTAGTGCCAGAAGGCCCCACATACATTGGGGTCCCACTCTGTTAGACGAATAGCTCAGGAGCCTGTGCCTGTATTCCAGGAAAACTACAAGCAGAAACTTTGTGGTGTTGAGCCACGTCTGCTTCACACAGGTCAGCTGACCTGTGTGGATCTTTGCACCTCTGTGCTGAGTGCTGCTGTTGACACCAGTGGGTGCCATCTTCTGTACAGCACATCCGCTTATTCCATCTTGAACTGCCTAGTGGTTTCCTGAGTCTCTTGTCCCCTTGTGTGTGGTTGTCTGTCACTCCTCCTATCTGCAGAACTGTTTTGTAGGTGTGAAAGTAGAGTTGCTTGGGTCTGCTGTTCGAGTTTGTTGAGGCTGGGGTAATATAATTTAGCTAATGGGCTTCAAAAGTTGATGGGGACAGGCAGGTAGCATTTGAAGGCCTCTGAAACTTGACTTATGGCAGTCATGGGTTGCATTAATAAAACTTATTTTCATTAAGTACTGTGTGCTGAAACAACCCAAACTTTCAGTAGTCCCAAATGGCTGCAGAAACAATAGTCCTACATCACGACTATGCCTTCCTAGTGGTGTCTGTGGAGTTTGGTTTGAGTGCTGGTATTTTAATATTTATATAGTAGTTTGGAGTAATTGTGTCTGCAGCTAAAATGTGTTCCCTCATCTGACTGCAGTTGAAAAGTTCATGCGCTGTTTCATTGCTTCCACTGTTCACTTAATCATGCTGTGGAAACATAAGATGAATTTCTCAAAGCGCAGTCATGCTGATGTGAAGAAGAAACTAACTCAGTCCAGTGACGCTTTGCATTCCTGTTAGGATGGATCGCGCCGAGCAGAGTGACTCACTTCAGTGTCACAGTGCTGATGTGATGCCAGACGGTGAAGCAATTGCCTGGTGCTCTGAATTTGAGCAGGGCCTACACGGGGTTTTTTTAAAGCCTGCTTACATGGGAATTGGCAGGAGATTATTTTAGGAAGAAGAGAATCTGCACAGTCAACAAGAGTATGATGAGAGAGACAGCCGCCTCTGTAACCACTCGACGGGGCTCTGTGCTCTGGGGCCTCAGCTCTGCTATAAAGCCCTGGAGAGGTGGGTGTAATTTGGTCAGGACAAGGTTTCATCTGCATAGTTCAAAACCAGCAGAAGTTTAAACAATGACAGTGTTGAGTTTGGGGATAGACTGTGTCTCTGTATCACAGTGGGAGGACTCATGTAAGCAGGTTTTTTGTTTTTCCTTTAAATATGCAGTGGGAAAAGACTTTTTGGAGCCCTCTGGGATAGTGCTGATATTTCAGGGGATAGCTTCTGTAGAACCAGCCTTTCCATTTTATGGGTTGAGGGATCTCTTTCACCCCCCATCTCCAAACAGATTATATAGCTCTTGTAACTCCAAACAAAACCTGGATAAGGAGGAATATCTGGGGGCCTGAGCCATGGGGAAGAAAGGAAAGGGTGAACTGTAGGCTTTGCCCACATGACAGTTGCAGCTATCAAATAGATGTAAACCAGTATATTTTTGTTAAACTATGTAACTTCTCAGTGGTTACTTGCTCATTCAGAGAATAATGTAAGATAAACAAGAGCGTGTACTGCCAGTGTTTCTAGCCCTGCGGTAAAACAGTAATTCACTTGAGCTCGATCCTTTCTGACTGAGGGATTTTGAAAAACCCTCTTATACTGAAGAAAGTGTGAGCAGAAGTACCTGGAATTTTGCACTGGTGTAACTGAGAGTGAGGATACTTGACATCCAGAGGTTTTTCTTATGTTTTCATGGGGTTGTGGTTTTGTTTGTTCTTTGTTTGTGGGTTGTTTGTTTGGTGGTTTGATTGTTTTGGGTTTTTTTTCAGTTGGTTGGTTTTGGTTTTTTTTCTTATATTCTTTTCCCTCCCCCCAGCACTAGGCCAGTGTCTGCCTGTAATCTAGGTGGGGGAAGGTTCTTCCTCTTCTCACTTTTTCTTCATCCTGGAGCCATGTGCTGCTGTGTTCCTTTTCCTTGTACCACCCTTTGGTCTGATGTTGCATGCATTCCCCAATACAGGAACTTAACTTTGCCCCTTCTTAGTCCTGTACCTCTGACAGCAGGTAGCAGGCACTGATTCTCACCTGCTCACCTCTCTGCTTGGTGGGAGAAGGCCCCAACAATAAGGCAGTTCCCCTGCCATCTCAGCCATGCCCACAGCTCCAGAAAGTCTGGCCAGTGGGGGAATCCTTGGATGCACCTTTTTTAAAACCCCCACATGGTAAACGCGGGGTGTTGCAACAGCAAATGTGGTGCCCCGTCGTGAGGAGGGTTGTTTGGCAGGCACAGAGCTGACAACATTTATTTACCTCCCTCTTCCCCATTTGCAGTGTATTCGTAGCACTCTCCCAGCATTTTGCTTTCTTGTGGTTAAATGAACATCAATGCAAAAAATATAGCTCTTATGTGGCACTTCTGCTTATGTCATTTCAAGTGCTTTAGTTGTGCTATAGAATCATGGAATGGTTTGGGTTGGAAGGGGCCTTTCAGAGTCATCCAGTCCAACCCCCCTGCAGGGAGCAGGGACATCTGCAACTAGAGATGGTTGTTCAGAGTAATTTCTGACCTGACCTGACCTGGAATGTTTCTAGGGATTGGGGCATCGACCACCTCTCTGGGCAACCTGGGCCAGTGTCTTGCCAGCCTCAGTGTAAAAAAATGTCTTTCTTCTCTCTGGTCTAAATCTCCTGTCTTTTGGTTTAAAATCATCACCCCTTGTCCTGTCTCGACAGGCCCTGCTAAAAGGTCTGTCTCCATCTTTCTTCTAAGGCCTCCTTTAAGCACTGGAAGGCCTCAGTAAGGTGTCCTCAGAGCCTTCTCCAAGCTGAACAACCCCAACTCTATTTGAGTACCAACCAGTAACAACGCAGTGTGCAAAGCACATCAGCGAGACCTCAGGATTTTCATGTTGCATGAGATTTATGCTCAGCAGTGTCTGACAGATTTATCAGTTGGGTTTTAGTTTAGATTAGACTTTTTTCACTGCGTAGCCAGGCAGAAGTAGTCTTTTGCACCACTTCATGGCTGCCACTCCAGCTGTCACTCAGTTCTGCTCCATTTTATACTGGAGAATGACATGAGGCTGAAGCATGAGTGATGGGGGATGCACAGGGCACATGCCAGAACACACCCAGACAAATGCACAGCTCATTTCTCCCCACCCCTCCCAAATGCCCAAACTATCCCACTGCTAAAATCAATACCCCAAATGCTAGTTTGTAACGTAAAACTCCATTGCACAGTTGCACTGGGAGGAAGCGGGGCTGGGGTCAAACCACTTACAAAGCTCCCCATGTATGGAGGCTTGTCCGAAGCCTTACCAGCTGCCCAGTGCTGCCAGCCCTCCTGTTTCAGAGCAAGCGTGTAGAAACTGGGAAGCAACTAAGCGGAGGAGAAGGTGGAGCTTTAGACTGGCCACAACTTGGTAGGTGATAGCTAAGGAACCACGGCTTTCAGCAAAGTCTAATGTGGTGCAAATGCTGCCCACATAAGGCACGTGGCAGCCTTTCTTAGCTCCCCACAGCTGTGTGAGCAGTGTGCCCTGCATCCCTGTCTTGCCAGTTATGCTGAGCAAAGAAGAAGAGTTTGAAGGAAGACAAAGAAGAGTTTGAAGGCTGGGTGGGTGGTGCATGGTCATTGGACTGTGGTATGGCTGTGAGGTCTGTTTGGAGTGTGACTTAGTGTGGTTCCTCCAAGTCCATCCTAGAGAAAAGCAGTTCCCTGAAAGCCAGCAGAGATCTTGGCTTTAACTGGTCTCTTCACTTGCAGAGACTTTTTCACCCAGTCATTCTTCCTAAGCGAAATATCTTCCCTACTGCTTGTGAAATTTATAAAGCTGTTGAACTGCTTTTTCCACCCAAACAGAAACTGTTCCTGCTTTGGTCTCTGTTCTGCAGTTAACTCCCAGCTTTCTTCTGAGAACATAATGCAGACAAATTCCAGTTTCCAGAAGGATCTCGCTGCAGCCAGGCTGTGTCTCGAGTAATGCTGATCTCATTTGGGTGGAACAAGCTAGTTAGAATCAGAATAATCTATTACCCTGTTCCAAAGCTTCCGTCTTTAAATCTGCACAGCAGGGATTATTTACTTAAGGATTTATATGTGTGTTGGGAATCTAGTTTTGTTTGACCCTTCCAGCAGAATAAAATGCAGTCAACTTTCTGGCAGTTTGAGTTGGGCCTGAAACATGCTACTACTGTGGAAAACCCAGAGCCAGCTTGGGACCAGGGAGGGCTATGGCATTGTGTTCGAGTTGACGTGGGTACAGCTCTGCAGCTTCCTGGCCGCCTCTGCCTACGAACCAGTTCAGCAGCTTTTTAGCAAAGGAGCCTGAGTGGCTGCATCGAAACTCTTGGAGTGCAAACTTCAGTCTCTATCATGCTGTGCTGGAGAGTGATGCAAACCTTTTGATGTAGTTTTTAGTGGAACTAGCATGGAACTGAGAGGTCTTATGAGCTTGACAACTTGTTGTCTTCTCTTGACTATTCCTTCTCTTTACTACCTCATATTTATCACTCTGCCTCCCCACCTACACATAGTTTCGAGAACTGGATGTATCCTGAAACAGCCTTTTCTTAATGATCAATAGCTCAAGCACTTGAGTATAGAATTGTTCACAAATAAAAACTTGGAGCTTGAGTAGAACTGGTCTTGCTGACACGGGGTCTGTATTGATAGGAGGTTACAGGCTAGTCTGGAAATACCCGCTTGTGGTTTATTTGACAGCATGTGATTCTATATTACAAAAAAAAAAATAAAAAAAAAAAGGCTTTTTATTTGTTGTTTGTTTGTTTGTTTTCCTGTTCTTAGTAACGGCCTCCCCAGCTGAAGATGTCTAACAATGGAGTGGAAGCAGAAGACAAACCTCCAGCTCCTCCAATGAGAAATACCAGCACTATGATTGGATCAGGAAGCAAAGATGCTGGAACATTAAACCATGGCTCAAAACCTTTGCCTCCCAACCCAGAAGAAAAGAAAAGGAAGGACCGATTTTACCGATCTATTTTACCAGGAGATAAAAGTACAGTATTTTTTCTCTTCATAAAACCTCCTGTCTGCATGGTGCTCTCAGTGACCTGAGTTGAGCCTCTGATGCTTACTGATGGTTTAGGCTTTAGAAAGTGTTTTGTGTTTCCTGCACAACAGTGTTGCTCATTTTGGGGTACATAAGATGCTGGCTTTAGATCTGTTTTTTGCAATGATTAATCTTGCCACATTTAATCCATTCCATTTATTCAATTTTGTGCCTTTTTTTTTTTTTTTTTCTTCCTAGATTATGAGAACAGTGTGTCTGAAAACTGGGACTAGCTCTGCCACTTCCAGGCCTGACTTGTCCTTAATGATCTTGAAAATCATAAATTTTTTGTGCCAGTTACAGGCTGGCCAATTAAAGCTGGCATGGCAATTGCTTTGGTGGGGAGCGGGGGATGATATTTTGCTTTTTTTGCTGTTTTATACAGGAAAATAATTTTAATTATAGAATGCATTGGGTTGGAAGGGACCTCTAAAGGTCATCTAGTCCAAGCACCCTGTAGTAAGCAGGGACATTCTCAACTAGATCAGGTTGCTTAGAGCCTCATCAAGCCTGACCTTGAATGTTTCCAGGCACACTTTGAGTTAAGCATGACTAACAAGCCATCTCCTGCTAGGCCTGTCATATGTTACCACATGGTCATTTACTCTGTCTTAGTGTTTGGGTCAGGTATTGTCTATGTGCTGTTAAGAATCATCTGTTACTGAAAATTCTTGCACATTTATTGTGAACTGAAATAATTTTTTCATGTTACAGGGACTGTAACAGATAGATATGGAGATAAGAACTGTGACCTGTACATGAAATTCTAATTTTTAAGATCAGGATATTTAAAATACCTCTTTCCAATTAATCTTTTGGAGTAATGTATGAAAAAAAAAATTACCTCCATCCCCTAATGTGAGCTGGTTTATTTATATCTGACCTGTTTTTTGGTGTTCCTCTTTCTAATGCATCAGCTTTTTGTAGAGTCTGCATTTCTATGGTGTCTGGACACCATGTGACTAAAGTCAAGCCTTGCTACCTTCAATTTCCTGGGCTTCAGGAGGGAGGCTGCCTCCTTAATTTTTGTTAGCAAAAAAACTAATTGGAGTTCTTCTCTGAAGACTTTCAAAACCTGCCTGGACACGATCTGGTGCAACCTGCTGTAGCTGACCCTGCTTTAGCAGGGGAAGTTGGATTAGATGATCTCCAGAGGTCCCTTCTGACCCCTACCATTCTATGATTCTTTAAGTGATAGTTTCACTTTTTAAATAATCAAGACATAGGTCCATTTTATACATTCATTGTTAGTATGAACTGATACCTTTGGCAACTCTGGATTGTTTTATAAATGTGGATTTTTGATTCTGCAACCCAGAAACCCATGAACTCAATGCTTAAAGTTTGCCAGATCTCAGAACTTTGCAATTCTGAGTATTAATCCTAAAAACTGCAGGATTTTTGTGTTGGCTTACTTAAGGGAGCGGGGTTTTAAAATCTCTAGGCTCAACAGTGGTAGAGAACAGAATCACCTGAGAGTAAAAGAAATGCAAGCTGAAATGCCAGTTTGAACTGGATTTTAAAGGAGACATGCTGAAGTGAATGGTTTGGGTAAAATCAGCAGTCAGACTGCCATGGATTTGAAGATGCCTGTGTTTACTGAAGATTGGCCAACGTGGCAGATGCTTTGAGACATGAGGGATTTTTGTTTAGCCAAGCCCAGCAGAGCCTTCTGTTACAATACACCTGCCTCAGTGAGAATGGTCACTTCTGTCCTCCAATTCCTATCAAGGAAAAAACACCTTTAACACTGTCACCTTCATTTCAGATAGGTTGATTTTTCATCTTGTGGAAACTTCTTCTAATCTCACGATGACAACTAAATTCCTCGTGCCTCCTGCTGCTTAAAGATTAATGAAATTCCCAGATGTTCAGACACCTCTCTATGGTTTGTGCCTGAAATAACTTGAATCATAGAATGGGTTGGGTTGGAAGGGACCTTTCAAGGTCATCTAGTCCAACCCCCCTGTAGAGAGCAGGGATGTCTGCAACTAGAGTTCATTGCTCAGAGTCCCTTCTGACGTGACCTGGAATGGTTCCAGGGATGGGGTATCGAACACCTCTCTGGGCAACCTGGACTGGGGTCACAACAGGCCCTGCTAAAGTCTGTCCCCATCTTTCTTATAAACTCCTTTAAGTACTGGAAGGCCTCAGTATGTTCTCCCTGGATCTTTTTGAGTGTTATTTGATATTTTGGCTGGACTATAAGGGGAATTGGCTTCCATTCAGTTAAAGGAATGTAATTTTGGGCAAATCCATGACCTTCGAATCTTTATCCAGGGAAGCCATTGATTTGTGTTTGACCTCTGCTGGAGTGGCAAAGAGCCTGTGAAGATCCAAAATGCTTTGCAGTTAATTTTGCTAGCAAATATGGATGTGGGCTTTTATACTGTAGCCTGAGAGCTGCTGTCAATGTCTTTGGAGAAATGGTTGCTCTTTACTCTGAGCAGGACTGGAGCAGTCACTTTACAAAGGATGAGTGGGAAAGATGGCGAAGGAGTTGTCCTTTATGGAAAGGTGCAACTCAAACACATGGAGTCCTGCTGTGGAGCAGACAATAGACCTGTTTACAGTTTGTGGGTCCAGATCAGAGTGGAGGCCAACAAGGAGGTACATTTTGAGAGCATCTCATAATGGTTGTTGGGATCAAGAAGCACAGTTCTAGCTGAAGGCACTTTGGAAAGTGTCTTTGCCATTGCACTACCCCTGTGCATGAAGAGAGCTGTGGTGTAAAGGACACATGGGCCTCATAATACCTTGCATGCTTCCATTGAGCTATGTCCCCTTGGCAGGCTGTTTTGGAGGTGTCATGCTCTGCCTGCAAAATTTAGGATATGATTTATTTCTTTGTCCCAACCTAAACCCCAACACTAGTATTTAAAAAAAACTATTGGCTTGACACTGGGTAGGTCCTATCCAAATGAATGCAGAGCTCATGAACTGTTGCTTTTGACAGGAGTTGTGGACATCTGAAGTTTCTTGGGCTTGGGGATCAGCAGTGTCCTAGCTGAGTGTGTAAATTTGGATTGAATGTGGCCCATTTAGCTCCTCTGAGCTCTGCTGAGCTTAGGTGCAGGAGCCCTTTCTGGAGTGACAGGGGGAACGCTTCCCTCAACCTTACCAGTGGAGAAGACCTTTCTCAATTCAGTATGTTCAGGATGGACTCGTGGGCTTACTTCATGGTGGGACATCGTGCATCCTAGTTGTAGCTCAAGTTGCCAAAGCATCCTAAGGAAAATTTATGGTTGGCTCCTGTGACAGCATCAAACATGAGGTTTTGAATGAGAAGGTGTAAGGTGTTCGTGGGAATAAAGCACTGGGTGGCAGGTAGGCCTTCTTAAACAGGTATATGATTTCTCCTTTTTAAATTTTATTTTATTTAAGATTCTTGAAGGCTTTTTGAATCATTGCAAGGATAATATAATCACTGGAGAGGGTGATTAAGTGTTTAACAAGATTGGAAATGCCCATCTTTTTATAACTCCTGCTATAACATAAACAATTTGCTACAGAAAGCAATGTTGTTATTAATGGTTTAACATGTTTAGGCTTTTAGATCTGCCAGAGCCAAAAAAAAAAAATGCTTCTGAAGTTCATTGTCCTCTGAGACTGCTGGAGGAAATTGTCTGGATTTGTGTGCCAGCTTCATGTGTGTTCACGTGACGATGGATTCAGTCTGGGCACTATAAAACCCTGTGTGTGGCAGGCTGGCAGAATTCAAAAAGCATACAGAGCAATTACAGTTTCACTGTAATGTTACTGCTGAGGGAAAGTGATTTTTGGCATGAGCTTGTGGTAGCTGTCGCAAAGAGATGTTGAGAGTCAGGGAAAATGCAAAGGGTTTGAGATGCTGTAGGAAATGGTTGCAGGAAACTAATTGGGAGAACATTAACTGCTTCAGGGGTGTGAAAAACAACACAAGGCAGAAAAACCTCTTCCTGTTTCTATAATGCAGTGTAGCCAGACTGAAACTTGCTACCCATGTGTCGGACTTGAACAGAGAACTGGAGTGTTGATGGGATAGATGCCAATATGTTACTAAATCCCACGTGGATATGTTCCTGTGTGGCCTAGGTGTTCCTGCTCTGGCAGGGAGATTGGACTCAATGATCTCCAGAGGTCCTTTCCAACCCCTATCATTCTATGATTCTATGAATCAGTCCCTCCTGAACAGTTTTTTATTGCTCTGTGTAGCTGAGGCTCATTCAGGCCATTGTCTCCTGCTTTGTGTAAGTTAGCAGTCAGCAGTCATCTCAGTTTGATGGTTGAATGGATACTGGAATAGTTGGTTGCAGAAAACTTTTTTGGGATTTGGGTGTACAGCAAGGAGCTCAGGCTATCTGAATGTAGAATAAAAGGCCAATACCTAAAGTTATATCGACTTCTGTATAGCAACTTAGGAGTCTTTAGACATTTTTAGAGATAACATTCAGATCTGCTGTGGCAGTTGTCCTGGACCAAGTGTGGGTGTTCCTCACCCATTCAACACTCCTGCATAGTGGTGCTAGTATAGGTGCCCTCTTCTTCCTGATCTGAGCAATGGGGCTTCTAGGCTGAGTTGACCTTTGGCTAGGGATCCTGTAGAATATGGTGTCTCTGATGGCTCTTTCTGCATCTCTTTTTCTCTTGTTTTCCATCCACCTACAGTGCATGAAGATTTTTCTGTATACCTGCTGAGTGCAGTTGCTTGTTCCTTTTTTGGCAGGCCTCTGTGCTGCAGATGCTCACCATCTGCTAACCAGCAGCTGCTTCAGTCTCCTTCTAGCTTCCCCCTCTGTCATGGCACCTCCAACATTCCAGATATCTCTCCTCCTTTCCCTCTCTGTTGCTCTTCTGTGATTCAGCTTCCCCTATCCCTTGTGTTTGAAAGAGGGATCAAAATTAAACTGTTCCATCTTTATGTCCCAAATGGAGCACCTGATCCTTTTCTTTCTCCAAAATTACTCTGCAACAGCAACTTTGTAATGACACAGAGAACAGTGCCAGAGTTGGCACTGAAGGAAGTGGGCCCTTTGGGGCAAGCCCTGACCATCTCTACACAGCTAATCACCAGCAGTGCCTTAAATAATTGCAATATTGAGCGTTAACCTTACAGGTTTCTGAAATACCTGAGGTTTAGCATTCTTGCTGCCAAAAATGCACTGCGGAATGTCAGCCATGAAATAAATTCTGTTTGGCTTTAGATACCAAAGGCAGCAGCTGGGAAACTTAAGTGGTTTAGTCACCTTCTTCTGGCTCTGCTTATTTTATAACTGCAAAGCAGCAAATCTGAGTGGAAAGTTGTTCTTCATTAAACTGATCTCAATTTCTTTAATATAGTAATTATTAATAGAAGGGTAGAGTCCTTATTAACATCATGAATATGGATGAACTTATCCAAGGTATAATGATAATCTTGCTTGAAGATCCAACTTTAAAATTTGCAGGATGTATCTGCTTTGATTTATTTCCTGTCCTGTTTCTTCATGACTGCTGCTCCTCACCTGCCAGATTCTGCCTTCTTGCTCTGTCTTCAAAGCTTGTTATTAAAACCACATTTAGTTCATTTTCTGAGCAGGAAAAAAATAGAAATGGTTTTGCTCATAGAAGATTTTGTAGCAGAAGCATACATATTCTATTTGGTTTTCTACATAAACTCTTTGAGGATACAGGATGAAGGAAACAATTTATAAGCAGTATTGGTAGTTAATTTTGTCCCTGGCTTAATACGAGAGGTGAGTATATATATTTAGCAGCACATATTTTTATTTTTTCAAGCTGTTTAAAACAATGAACAAAAAAATGTGTTCAAAACTGCATGGCTTCCACTTAATGCCACTATAGTGTTCTTGACTCTGACCTGCATAAGTCTGAGTGAATATTTTAGGTAAATAGCTCTTATGCTGTTGAGCTCTGCCAGTTAATACTTGACATACCCAAAATATCAGTTTCCTTGACTTACACATGTTCTGTGTTATAGGACTTGGATTTTTGTCATCTGCTCACTGTAGCTGCTCTTAAGTGAGGTATCAAAGTTTTGAAACTTGCTGTTTGTTTGCCCCAGATAAAAATCCTAAGACTAGCAAGAGGGTTGTGTGTTTGTGTAGGTAAATTGGAAGCTATTGGGGAGATTTTAATTCTCGACAGATTTATGGATTTTTTGTTGTTGTTGTCTTTTCCAGCCAATAAAAAGAAAGAGAAAGAGCGGCCGGAGATCTCCCTCCCTTCAGACTTTGAACACACGATTCATGTGGGGTTTGATGCAGTCACAGGAGAATTCACAGTAAGTGAATCTGGAGGAAAAGAGAATTATGTGGTTTGGCTTATTGCTGGGAGGAGCCAGGACCCATTGATCTTTTATATAGTAATGCTGGAAAGACTATTACCATCCTCTAGTTTGATCTCCTTTAAAACACATCTGTGGAGGTTACCCACTAATTCCTGCTGAGACTGTTTGTCAAACTTGGCACATCCCAGGAGCCCAGGCTGCCAGCAAACTTTTCCTTTCCTGTTTTTTGGCTGATGGGAACAGCAAGACATGGTGTATCTCTCCTGCCTTCCCCTCCCTTCCTCTTCTGGAGCTGGATTAGGTCTGCAGTGTAGTCCGTGTCCACCAAGTGGGGCTCTGAGAGTTCCCCTTTAGGAGACACACAGCTGTGCATAGCTGCTTATGACAGTATCTATGTGCTGTCCTCAGGCTAAGTGTCAGATGTTTTTATGTTCTGGTTTTTATTGACATGCAAAATACCATGAAGACAGAGCTGTATTTAATTTGATTGCAAGATAGCATTTACTAGCTGCGGAAGTTGTTTGTGAGCAAGTTGATTTTACCTGTCTTTAATATGCTGCTATTTCAGGGACTTCACTCTTCTGACCTGAATCAAGTGTACAGTTGTGTGTTTTGCTTGTCAGCCGCTAGACTTGCTCAGGAGAACCTAGATCTGCCAGTGGGGCACTACCTGAGTGGGGTATCCAGCCATCCTTTTGAACAGGGAGGGCAGTTTCACTGATAGAGGTTCCCAGTCTCTTGCCTCTTCATCTGTACGAACTGTTATTCTTGCAGTTGATGAAAGGCACAAGTCTGATTGTACTCCCAATGTATTCATTTTCAGGCTGAAATGATGACCCTGTAAAGAAATCCTGAGCTTTATACATGAAGTTCAGATCGCTGTTCTGGTTACAATAGGGATGAAACTGCTTTTATCAAAGAATTCTAGTGCTACAAGAAGGCCCAAGTGAAGGTTGCATGTGCATTGCACTACATGCTATACAGTGTATGTTAACTTCTGTAGTCTGTCTTGGATATGTGTAAATATGTGTGTATCTGTGCATAAGGCTGGTTGGGGTATTTTTTGCTTGAGGCTCTACATGTACTGCAACATTTGGTCTGCTCCTTTCTGATTTTTAAGTTTTGGTCTTCAAAGGACCTGGGATTCACTCAGAGTCCCATCAGCAGAGTAGCACTTGCCTGTTCATGTAAGGAGCGTGTGACTTGTAACACAGATGGTGGCTAGGAAGGTATCGATTCATTGCCCCCATCTCCATTTCCCACACAGCATAACCCCAGAATCTGGCAGAACAACAGCAATGGGTGCGTGCCTTGTGAACCACGTTAGGTTAACTGTGAGCTAATGAGGTACATCTCTCCACAGGGAATGCCAGAGCAATGGGCGCGTTTACTGCAGACTTCCAACATCACCAAATCAGAGCAGAAGAAGAACCCCCAGGCAGTGCTGGACGTGTTGGAGTTTTACAACTCCAAGAAGATCTCCAACAGTCAGAAGTACATGAGTTTCACAGGTACGTGATGATTGTCTCATATGGTTGCTTTGTCCAACTTTACATTAATCACTGCATGTGGGGTTTCTTGCATTTAATCAACGAGTAGATTTGTCTTTTCAAGGAAAACTTCTGTTCTGTTAATCCTGATGCCCAGTAGAGCTGTGAAAGAGGAGGTCAGTCAATTGGCTATATCTCCAAAACGCAGGGTTTTCTGAAGCTTACAGGCAGCATCTGAAAGACAGATACCAGAGTGTGGTTGATGAGTTTCCAGTGATGAAAATCCCCAGAGAAAACAGGCAGCTAAATTTTGCACCAGTTTCAGTTTCCGCTGTGGGTGTTGCTTCGTGCATGCTTTAGGCAAGGATCTATCTGCTCCTGTGATTGAGGTATATGACTCAGCTCCTAGGTGCTTGGTAACTGCTGGATGGATTCCTCTTAAAATCAAAGCTGCCACAGTTTTGTGCCTTCTTTGTATAGAGAAGCCCAACTGCTCCCTTAGCTGCATCCATAGCAGTGTGGATAGCAGGTTGATGGAGGCTGTCTTGAGGTGAGACCCCCCTGCCCTGCAGTGCTGGGTCCAGCTCTGGAGTCCTCAGCACAGGAGAGACAGGGACCTGTTGGAGTGGGGCCAGAGGAGGCCACAGCAATGCTGGGAGGGCTGGAACCCCTCTGCTGTGAGGCCAGGCTGAGAGAGTTGGGGTTGTTCAACCTGGAGAAGAGAAGGCTCTATGAAGACTGTATTGAGCCCTTTCAATACTTACAGGGTGCCTATAAGAAGGATGGGGACAGACTTTTTAGCAGGGCCTGTAGTGACAGAATACAGGTGATGGTTTTAAACTGAAAGAGAGTAGATTTTAGACTAGATTTCTAGAAATAAGAAGTTTTTTGCACTAATGGTGGTGAAACAGGGTCAGAAGTTGCCCAAAGAGGTGGTCGATGCCCCATCCTTGGAAACATTCCAGGTGAGGTTGGCTAGGGCTCTGAGCAACCTGCTCTAATTGCAGATGTCCCTGCTCCCTGCAGGGCGGTTGACTAGATGACCTTGAAAGGTCCTTTCCAACCTAAACTATTCCATGAGTACCTGCCCACTGGAAGATTCCTGCAACCACCACTTCTTTTTTCTTTTAGCTTTAACTCCTTCCCTTTCTGAATATTAATCCCTGCTTTAGTTCTTTTTAACTGGATGGAGCCATGTCACCAGAACTGATGTTAATTAGGAAAGCTCCAGGCAGGCATAAAATCATAAATCTTCCCCATACGTGCGTGGATAGTCAAACAAGTAAGCCACCAGTTGACTCATGGGGTCACCTGTTGCCATTCCAGGAGGTTTAGGTGGCTGCAATGGAATGTCTTGCAGGTCTTGGGCTGGCTGCAGTGCCTCTGATGGTGATTTAGCCCATTGAAAACATTTTGTGGATGGAGGACAGTATTCATTCAGGTGCTGCTCTGGGAAATTCCACCCATCTTCCAGCAGTGTCTTGCTTTTTTTTCTGCAGATTTTTTTTAACTCCTATTCCCGTCTGTCTCTTTCAGATAAATCAACAGAGGATTACAATTCATCAAATACATTGGTAAGATTTATATTTGCATTCAGTCTCAGGTTTGGGGATTTTAAAACTTGCATAAAGTGGTGTTAGCTACATGTAAACTTTCAGTTTGCTTAGTGTTTTAAAGTTTAAACTATATATATCTATATAGTGAATATATTTTCGTAAAAACAGGCAAATTATCATAAAAAGACACATTGCTCTCTTTTTTTTTTTTTTCTTTTTTCAACTGGAGGAGAATCAAGTAGGCAGAATAAACTTTTATTATAGTTCTGTTTAAATAGAAGTTGATCTGTTTCCATACATAGAATTTGGTAACCTGCAGGTTTTATATGTCTCTATAAACATCTGTGATCTAACAAAGATTAATTACTAGCATGCAAGGTCTGATTGACCACAACTAATGGAGATCAGTGTTGATTAACCAAACTAATCTGCAGCAAAAGAGGAAATAGAAGATTCTTCTCCTTTCTGCTTGACCTTTACTCTGTCCTTACCAGGGCAGGCACCACTCCTGTTTGCTTTGTTAGGAGACACGATATGTTTCTGTACGTGCATGTGGGATGGAATAAGCAAAACTTTCAATTTAAGATGATTCATAAAGCCCACAATTCCCTCATGTCTTGTTGTCTTACTGCCATGCCATTATCTAGAGTTGGCTTGTTCTCCTCCCTTCCAGAGGCAGCGTATTCAGATGTGACCATTTAGGACTCTTTATGGAAATAAAAGGATACTATTCCTCTGCCATTGTTCATTATTACATGTCATTGTACATCAATCCTCAGGAGTTTAGAATATCTGAGACCACTGGATTTTAAAGTAAATCTTGTAAAATGCAATAGTTACTAGTCTACTGAGAGAGCATGATGTTTTTGGAAGACACTGTGTAACCTTTAATTTTGGGGATATTCAGGAAATTCCCACTACATAGGTGTTTTTTCATGTTGCTTTCAACAGGTTAAGCTTTTGTGTTACATCAAGAGCATGTTGGCAATTCTATGTGAGGATACTGGTGACTTTGAGGCGTTTAGGTTCTGTGAAATACTACATTGTTTTCTTCTACTTTCAGAGAGAAGTTAATATTTTAATACTTTTCCTCATGCCACTCTTAGAGAACTGATGATGCACAAGCAGAATTGGTCTAGTGGACTGAGGATCTTGCCAAGTTGATTTTGAAATGTTTATAGTGTAAAGGATGCCATGAGCTTCAAATCCAGCTTCAAATGTAAAAGTGACTTTGATTTTTAATCATCATATTGCAAAAAATTCCATATAATTTTTTACCACTTATGGAACCTTTTTGTTTGTTTGTTTTTTAATAATTGTTCCTATTTTTATAAAATCTTTTAGAAAGCAACTTTAAAAGGGTTTTGAAAATACTTTACCAGATTCTGCTTCCAAAAATTTCTCACTACTTAATTCTCAGTCATAGTACCAAAACCGATGTTACCTTGACCTCACAGTTTTTAGAACATATTAAGTGTTGTAGAAACATTATTTTTCTCATACAAATTGAAACATGTTTAGACTAAAATATCCAATCTGCATGATCAGGATTTGAAAGCAAGCAGCAAAACAAGAGGCAATATAAATAGGGACAGACATTTCCAAACCCAGATGTTGTCCCTAGAGTTGCTAGGTCTGCTGTGCAAGTGTTGGGAAGGCAGTGAGAAGAGCCCAGGTGGTCTCAGGTCCTTGGGAAGAGTCATCATCTCACAGACAGATGACAAGCTCTGTCTGAACAGTTGCATCAGGCAGTGCCGGACTTCCCCTCCATTTCCCATGAAAGTTGAGCATCTTTGGGGTTTGAATTTTTCAGGTATTGCAACTTTTTCCTGTTCTGATTATTATTTTTCTGCACTTGCTTCAGTGCAGTCTCTGTTAGGAGCTTCATGATTGTGATTTTGTTTGTAACAAGCCATTGGCTTTTCATTTTTTCTCTTTGTGTAACCACATACAGAATGTGAAAGCTGTCTCTGAGACACCTGCAGTGCCCTCAGTGTCTGAAGATGAAGATGATGAAGATGATGCTGCTCCACCCCCTGTGATAGCTCCACGACCTGAACACACAAAATCTGTGAGCACAAATACTTCCTTGAGCCGCTGACGCTGCAGTCATGGTCAGGTCTTGACTGTGGCTTCTCTTCCATGCATGGTGCTGAGCCTTTCTTGGGAGCAGGAGGGTGGAGGTGGGGGACATTCCTTCTGGCAGAGGACCTTTGTATTATCACCTGCCCAGTGTGGGGGACAAGAGAGTCCTTGTTTAGGGATGTTAGCAGTTAACAAAGTAGCTGTAGAAATGAATGCCTAATGAGAACAATAACCAAATGAATAGAAATGTTTAAGTCTTCACCTGATTTGTATTAACATGTATGTTTTTTCTCAACAAAATTAGATATACACCCGCTCTGTGATAGAACCCCTTCCTCCTCCTACCAGAGATGTGGCCACATCTCCTATTTCTTCTCCCTCGGAAAACAGCACAACAGTGCCTGACATGCTGGTCAGGAACACCGAGAAACAAAAGAAAAAGCCAAAAATGTCAGATGAAGAGATCTTGGAAAAATTAAGTATGTCCTTTTTTTTTTTTTTTTTTTTCTTAAGAAAAAAGAGTCAGGTCCTGCTGTGTTGGTTTCTCAAAATCTTAATAAGCTGACATGTTTTGACATTCCCATTTTGAGATGCCTTACTGAAGACTTTGTGTTATGACTGTGTTCAAACTTGGGGGCAGATGTAAGGAGGGAGCATAAATGTAAGCTGGGCACCTGTCATGCCAACTAAAGTCCCTGGGGAGTTAGAGATCCTCAAATCTGCAGATCTGCAAAACAAGCCCTGAATAAGTAACATCTGCTTAGCCATGAAGTCTGAGATTGTTTCACATCTTGATATTCTGTAACTATGGAGTATAGTTGATTATATTGACTAGTAGCTATAAGGTGTCTGAAAGATGGAGGGAAAATTAATGCACCCTCAAGTTCACCTTTCACAACAGCATGGTGTAAAGTGACTTGGTTATTTTTAAGCGCTTCAACATTTTGTGGGTACCCAAATTGGTGGTTGTTTCGGAGAAAAATTCATCATCTCTCTGCTGTGGCTTGATGCCTTTAACAGTGCCTACCTTCAATTCAAGTGATCCTCTGCTGCCTGGTATTTTTGGGTTACGCTGTGGCATAGCCAACAGCTGAACCAGCTCTTCTGTGCAATCAGTTGCTATCCTCAGCCTGGGCCAGATTTTATTAGGGGAGAGGGTTTCTAATTCTTTGAACTACTAATCCTGTATAAATTACATACATGCCTGGCTCGTCAGTTGATGTAAACTGTGTTAGCACCTCTATGGTCAATCTGGCCTCCTCAGCTGAGGTTATACCCTGAAAGGTCAGTATTTTATGAAGCAAAGACTAGTAGCTAGATGAAGAAAAAATTTAATCTGAGGTTATAACTTTAAAAAAAAGAGAATTATTAAGGTGGCATCTAAGTACCTCACTTCTCTAAATAAAGGCTAAATGGAATTGATGGCGTGTTAACTGGAGCTGCTTGCTATTAGAAAATTCATACCCATTGTTCCAAAACAGCAACTTCACTCACTTAATTAGCAGGACCTTTGTACCATTAAGGATTCAAGCCATTTTTGTGACCAGGTAGGCCAAGCAGGGACTGCAGGAGGAAAAAAGCATTATTTTAATTCAAACACGCTCACTTCTGTAATGAAGAGAAATGCAAGTCCTTCTCTTAGGCGTGTTGGTAGCCAGATGTACCTTCAGACCCCTTGCTTGTTCCAGCAAGTGCTGTTGAGTGCTGAACTGGTTCTTTAGCACTGAATGGGTTCATTACAAATGCATGTGTGTATGAAGTTCAGTGGCTGCTGTTAAGTGTCAGCTTCTAGACATGAGCCAGTCAGAAATAAGTGAAGAAATTCTAATCCTGTTGTAAAATTATGTTTTTCCACTGAGGGCAATGGAGTTGCATTTGTGCAAGGACATGCAATCTTTTTGTGTTTTGCTTTGACTTGTGAATAAAATGGTTAAAGCATGTATACATTTACACGTACTGAAGATGTGCAGAGGTTAAAAGGAAGCTGATAAATTGCCACCTTTTAGCATTAACACAGCATTGGTGCAAACATTAATGAATCCTCACATGATTTTTGAGGGAGGTGGGAAATGTTGCCCCATTTTACAGATGAGAGCATTTAATAAGGTAATGTTGGCATCTGCTTTGTGTCACTGCAGCACTGTCCTGTCACTGCCTTGGGGAAACGTTGGCCTGTCTTGCAGGACAAACTTGTAGCCTTTTAGCTTTGATGGGAAAGCTGATGAGCATTTGTTCAGAAATACTTGTCCTCAGGGCAGACTGTAATTGTACTGTGGGGCTGATATAGTCAGATTTCTCTTTCTGCCTTCCTCTCCAAACATGGACCATATTCCCTCCCTTTACCTCTGTCTGCCCTAAACCCTGTGAGTTTGGCTGCTCTCCAGTGGCATCCGAAAATAGCCTGCTCTTACTCTGCTCACTACTGGATTTCTTGGCCTAAGGACCACGAGCAGTTTCTTTGCCAATATACATCTGTTCAGACTCAGCCCTAGACCCCTGTGAAAGCAGCACCATATGTTGGCAGCTTGAGTGACTTGCAGACACCAACTCAGACGCAGCTCTGCATCCCTTGATCCCATTTGCCTCCCTGGTGCTGTTAGAGACTTGCTCCCAGCTGAGCTCTAGAAATTGCTGGCTCTGGTTTCTTCAGACTAAACAGGTTGTGATTCCCGCCTGCTGTAGTGGTTGTAAGTATCAGTTAATGTTTGCAGGGTGCATTAAGTTTCAGTGATGCTCCTTTTGTCAGCTTCTCTCAATTTACTCCTTGAAAATCCATTGTGCAGTTTGCAGGATTCTGTGCATCCTGCCCACTGCCTGCCCTTGTGCTGTGAGCTCCTTCCCCTTCTACAGAAAGCATTGTGTTCCTCATGGATAACAAATCCACCTTGAGCCTGAGCAGCCACTCACCACCCCATGTTGCAGAACACCCTCTGAGAGATGCACAAATAAACTTTCTTCTGCCTGAACTGCCCCCGTAGGGGAGAGCAAGCTGACATTGCTTCGGGTTGCTCTCCAAAACCAGAGCAGTGCTGCGGTCGCATGGTAACTGCTGGTAAAACCTGCACTGATTGTTTGGTTCCTAGAAGAGCATCTGAGAATTGCCCAGGCCAGATGAGGTTTGTCTCTGAAGGGTTTCTCCAGCTGCAACGCAGCCATTGGGTCAATAATGGCTACAGTTGTGCCATTACAGAAAAGCTGTAAATCATAAAATCATAGAAAGATTTGGGTTGGAAGGGACCTTAAAGATCATCTAGTTCAAACCCCATTGCCATGACAGGGACACCTTCCACTAGACCAGGTTGCTCAAGGCCTCATCCAGCCTGGATTTGAACATATCCAGTGATGGAACATCTACAGTTTCCCTGGATGCTCCATCACTGGATGTGTTCAAATATTGGATGTGTTCAAATACTTTTGTTCTGACAGAAATTGTCATGATGTAGGGAAATCTTTGGCTAGATTTACAACAGACTGTTGTCTCTAACATGAATGAGGTCCTGGCCTCCAAATTCAGTGGATGTTGCAGTGTGGAGGCATATTAGATCATCCAGTGTGTTGTATCTGGGTGTGACTTTTAAGTTGCAGGTCATCTAGTCCACTCCTGCCTTCAGTGAGCTGGGACATCTGCAAATAGAGCAGGTTGCTCAGGCCCTGTCCAACTTTGCCTTAAATGTTTCCAGGGATGGGGCATTGACCTCTGGGCAACCCGGGCCAGTGTCTCACCACCCTCAGTGTAAAAGAAGATGTTTTTATATAGTTTAAATCTCCCCTTTTTTAGTTTAAAACAAAAACCCATCCCCCCTTGCCCTGTTGCAACAGGCCCTGCTAAGAAGACTGTTCCCATTTTTTTTTTATAGGCCCCCTGTAAGTACTGAAAGGCCACAAGGTCTCCCCAGAGCCTTCTCTTCTCCAGGTTGAACAACCCCAACTCCCTCAGTCCGGCCTCACAGCACAGGGGTTCCAGCCCTTGCATCATTGCTGTGGCCTCCTCTGGGTGTTCTCCAACAAGTCCATGTCTCTCCTGTGCTGAGGTTTCCAGCAAATAATTGTATTTACATGTCTGAGGGCCATGTATCCCCATCCTGTGCCTAATGGTGTGCAGTCAGCAGTTGCTGGTGAAGATTAAATTTGCTTCATGTCCATGTTCCACCATTTCTGAAGGCAGACAGCTGTGAGAGGGGAATGCTGCATCTGATATGTGTGGAAATAACAGGACTTCCTTGGTGTTTGTGTGTCTCTGGACTTCGGGCAAGTGGTTCACGAGGCTCAGCAGAGCCCAATGTGGCCTTGGGGCTGCTCTTTGGTTCTTATAGCTGTACAAAGTACTTAGAAAATCTTCTTGGTTTTTTTGTTTTGCTTTGTAGGAAGTATTGTGAGTGTGGGTGATCCGAAAAAGAAGTACACATGTTTTGAGAAGATTGGACAAGGGTATGTGCTTCTTCTCTGTCCTATACCTTTTCTTATGCTAAGAAGGAAGCACTGAAACCAGGCTAAGTAAGTTTGATAGAAAAGCTGTTGGGAATACTTTAGAGAGTTTCTTTTGCTTGGTTGTTGTTTTGTTTTCTTTTGTATTTTTTTCTTTTTTTCAGTTTTTGGTTGTTTTAGTGGGTTCCACCCCCTGCAGCTCTTCTCCCTTTCCTGGCAAAATCTTGAGTTGCAGAGACTGGATTTTTTTTGTGTGATCGTGTTTTAATATAAGAATATACGTCACTAGATGATCAGGTTGCTAAATACAGCTGCAAGCAGGGAAGGAACTGATTATTTTCAGTATGCAAGAGAATCTTCAGAGTACATATTTGCTTTCTGAATCAGCTCTCTTTGACGCGAGTGTTGTGCCTCTCTTAGCAGTGCTGGGGGAAAGTGGGGTTGTGGGAGAAGCTGTAGGGAGGCGAATCAGTGCAAATCACTGAGATCTGCTGTTCAGCCCCATGTGCTGAGGCTCAAACTTCCATTCCCCTTGCTACAAATGCCAAAATGTTTGTTTACTTTAGCTGATCCTATCTGCTCTGTAATCATGTTGGGTTAGGCTGCAGGCTGGGGCAGTGCAGTCATGCCAGTCTAAATGGGATCAATTCATGGTCCTACAAGCTGTGCTCAGTTGCTGGTTTAGCAACAAGGGTTTGGATGACCGTAGTGTCCCTTGTTAGGAGCTTTGTTCTCCATAAATTCTCTGGCTTCTGCTCCAGCAGGAGTCTTGGCTCAGAAGTATTTGAGATTATATTTACCACTGGAATTATTGCATGAAAGGGAACGGGACTGAGAGCTTTGCAAAGAAATTTGGGAAGGGGCATGTGTTATGCTTTCAGTTTTGCTATGCGGCACTAATAACTGGGGTTTTGTCTTTCCTCTCTTTTGTTTAGAGCCTCAGGTACAGTTTACACAGCAATGGATGTAGCTACAGGGCAGGAGGTAAGTACTACCAGAATACCACAGCAGTGGAATTTTGGATTGTATCCTAAAAGCTCAAGCTGATGCTACAAAATAAAGGCTGTCTTTCAGGGGTTCATGGCATCTTGTTTTTAATGATGTATTTGTTTCCTTGCTAATGAGGCATGGTCGAGTGGTTTGAGCAGAGAACTGGAAAAAATTATTTCCCAAGTTTTGATTACTGAATCATTTCATATTTGTACAGAATCTGTGACCACAAAAGCAAGAAGCAAATGTTTGGACTGGATAGTTCCTCAGTAAAAGTTTCTCTCTTCATCCCCAAAATTCCTGTGTGTCCCCATTTAAACTCTTTTATATGCTCTCTGCTCCTTTGCTACCTACACTTAACATTAGTTGACTTCTATAGAAATAGTTCCCCTCCTGCCCTTTGCTCACTTGCTTTCTGCCCTTGAAGTGAGAGACAAGGAAGGAATGTCCATCTCTCTATTTTTTTTTTCTCCTCCTGAATATTGAGAAGTACCCTGAGTATTGCAGGCATACATAATAAACTAGTAGTGATGGATATGCAGCATCTGCAGAAACCATTATTGCTAGGTGGAGGATTTTTAAAGAGGCATTATTCCATCTATGAAACTCTGCAGCAATGCTTGTCTACTTTGCATTTGTACAGTGTCAGGGTGATCCAACCGTGAATGTCGTAATTGTGCTTCTTGCTGAAACTCCTTCACCTCTTTTTCTAGTTCTTGAATCATAGAATGGTTTGGGTTGGAAAGGACCTTAAAGATCATCTATTTCCAACCCCCCTGCCATGGGCAGGGACACTTCCCACTAGACCAGGTTGCTCAAAACCCCATCCGGCCTGGCCTTGAAATCTTCCAGGGATGGGGCATCCACAGCTTCTCTGGGCAGCCTGTTCCTGTGTCTTGCCAACCTCACAGCAACAAATTTCCTCCTATATGGACTGGCTGCAGAAACTGGCAGAGTTACTAAATGTCTGACCAACCTGTGATGAAAAAGTGTTTTCCTGCTTCACGTGACTGTGGGATTAAAATAATCAACACTGGTACTGGTGGGTTTCTAGAGGACTCCTGTAATAATGTTTTACTTGGTCTTTCTTTGCTACAGGTTGCCATCAAACAGATGAATTTACAGCAGCAGCCCAAAAAAGAACTAATTATTAATGAAATCCTTGTGATGAGGGAAAACAAAAATCCCAACATTGTCAACTACTTGGACAGGTATGTTGTGATTTGAAGAGTTCACAAAGGGACTCTGGAAAACGATTCCTTGTCAATGTCTTAAGTGATCCTATTGCAATTTAATACAGGAATAGGACAATCTTACATTGCTTAACACACGTGGCAATGTCGGGGTCTGGGTGATTTGGTGGTTTCTCTCCATATCCTAGGAGAAACTGGTGTCCAGGTTGGTATTCATGGGGTATCTAGGCTCTCATTAGAGATGGTGGCAGCAAAAGCACTAGCAGTATACTGTCAGGACTCTCTTTCATCTCTCTCTTTTGCCGTACTTGACACAACAAACCATTTTCTTCCTGCTACTAAAGAGAAACAGAAATAGTTTGAACTGTGCTATTTGTATTTGCTTTCCTCTTCCTCTTTATTCCTCTTCCACTGAGCAATGCTGACATTCTGCTTGCAGAAGAGCAATCTCTTTCCAAGGTTAGATAGTAATCTTGTCCCTGTGGCTGTCCACTGAGGTTCTCTGCACAGTAGCATAACAGTGATGAGGATGAATGACATGCAACTTAACAAAGCAAGGCTGCTTTCTTGTGGGTGTGAATCATAGAATTGTTTTGGTTGGAAAATATCTTTAAGATCATCAAGTCCAACCGTTAATCCAGCACAGCCAAGTCCGGTGTCCCTCCATGCCAAACCATACCATGCCAAACCATGTCCCTCAGCATCACATCTATAGAGCTTTTAAAACCCTCAGGGATGGTGACTCCACCATGCCCCTGGGCAGACTGTTCTGGTGCATGAAACCCTTTCAAGGAAGAAATTTTTCCTCATGTCCAACCTAAACATCCCCTGGAGCAACTTGAGACTGTTTCCTCTTGTCCTAGCACTGGTTCCTTAGGAGAAGATACTGACCCCCACCTGGCTTCAGTTTCCTTTCAGGGAGTTGTTGAGAAATGAGAAGGTCTCCCCCGGGCCTCCTTTTCTCCAGGCTTAACAACCGCAGGTCCCTCAGCCACTTCTCACAAGACTTGTTCTCTAGACCCCTCCCCAGCTTTGTTTCCCTTCTCTGGACATGCTCCAGCCCCTCAATGTCCTTGGAGTGAGGAGCCCAAAACCAAACTCTGTATTCAGGGTGCAACCTCCCCAGTCCAGGGGTATGGTCCCTTCCCTAGTCCTGCTGGCCACACTAGTGCTGATCCAGGCCAGGATGCTGGTGGCCTTCTTGGCCACCTGGGCACACACTGACTCATCTTTATCTGCCTGTCAACTAACACTCCCAGGTCCTTTTCTGTTGTGCAGCTTTCCAGCCACTCTTTGTTAAGGGAGAAAAGGAGACCTGGTGCAAACATAAGAACTCTTTGGAAGACAGAGGGAACATGGTTATTTCTTGCTCAGAGGTGGACTTTATGAGCTCATACATATGCAGTGGCTCTCCTGCTCAGCCTTGGATATGGGGATATTTTGTCCACGTGGGACAGCACCTCCTTGAATCTTTGCATCTCCTTACCACAAGAACTGCACCTAATAGCTTATCTGCATACAGACCTGCTCTGCTTGTTCGTGAACTGGTGTCCTTGGATGACAACAATAACAGAGCAGAAGCAAGCAGCAGAGTGGCTGCTACACGGAGTGTAAGCCGTTTTTAAAATGAAGTGTAGCCATGAAAATACTGGTTGCTATATCTCAAGGCAGAAAAGTGTCCAAGTCTGTAAATAAACATGGCTGTGAGAGCTGCCATCATCAGCCATTTGGAGGTTGACTGCTTCAGAAAGCACAGCTGGTAAATGTGCTTCTTTGGGGGTAGGGAGCTGCACCTCCCCTGTTTGAATTCTGGGAAACCATCACAAACTGTCAGCACTGATTTCTGGGGCATACTGAAAGCCCAACGGGCAACAGTGTTGTATGGTGGCTTGAATTCACCATCAACATAACACTGGTGCATTGTGTCAAGCCTGTGCATTCACCTTATGTTAAAGATAATAACTACTACTAGTTGAGCTGCAGAAGGATTTTCAGTCTCCTACATTTAATGTCAGAATCTACCAGTCCTGATGTACTATAGATGGGGCTAATTGTAGGGTAAAGTGTTGCCTAGAAAAGGTGAGTGCCAGGCTTTAATCTTGATAACTTGTTGTTTCTGGGTTTGTATTTTTTTTTGAAGATGTAATGGAAGGATGTGACCTAGAATCGATTTTAGAACTCTCAGAGTATTTGTGTGCTTGTTTGCTGTGCATGTGTATCAAAATCTTATCAGCTGTTTCTTTAGCGGGTTTCTTTAACAGGCTTTTAATGTCTTAGCCAAAAAAAGTACTTGTGTACCACAGCATCAGCTGGAATGCTGAGTTTATCTGGTGCCTATGTGTGGCTGTAAAGAGTGCTTTGCTGAAGGGACAGAAAGTCTGCTCCTGAAATTTTGTGGAAGGGTTGTGGGCATGGGGAATTGACACTGGGCAGACACCCTCTTCTTACAAAGAGCAGAAATATTTAAAAGGAAGAAAATGGTCAAGAAGAGTTAAGAATTGCATCTAGGCTGAAACTATTTATCTCTTCTGGCTGATTAGAGGCTTTGTTTCGGCCAAACTGTTTGAGAGACGTGCTCTTCCCATGAGAGAGAGCATTGCTAAGTACATGCACTTGCCTTGTCTAGCCAGTACATCCCAGCTGTAGGGTAGCTGCCTTGTTCAAACTTCCAGCAACAAAAGCTTCTGCTTTTGTCCTCCACTTTCTCTCGCTAATCTTTTCCAGAGGGATTAGCTTTTGTCTGAGTGCTGTTAATGGACAGAGTGGCAACTAGGATGAACATGGGAGTTCTTGTGCCTACTATGCCACTTCAGCTTTGCAACTGCAGGATCCTGTTGCAGGCAGGAGCTGTGTCACTCCTGCCTGGCCTAACGTAGCTGTTTGCTTCCTGAGTGCTGAACTGAGCTGAGATTTGAACGCCACTTGCTGGCTTCTGCCTACTGCTGTCGCAGCATGAAACAGGAGGAAGGATGCTGTTACCATTGTGGGTCCTGGCTGCTTTTCGCAGTTCTGTTTTTCACAGTGTCTCACCTTCTGAGTCCCTAATGAAAGCTGCAAGATAGTTATCAGCCCAAACCAGCTCTCTTGCTTCTCTTTGCCTCAGGTCCCGCCCATATGCAAAGGTTTCCTGGGCTTTATCCTCTCTTACCTGCATGGCTGACTCATTCATGGCTAAGATGGCATTTCTGCTGCAGCCTGTGTGGCCGTTGTCGCATGAAGGTGTGCTGTGACATTTAAGATAGTGACATGGCCTAATTCAACTGTATTTAGGAGCTGAATTTAGAAGCATCTGGCTCCGAAGACAGTGACACTAGTTTTCCTGAGCAGACAAGCAGCCACTTGTGCTGAGTTACCTTCTGGAAGTGCCAGTTTCTTTCTACTGTGTGAAAGAGGCCCTCAGAGTCCTGCTTTTATACTTGAGCAGCTAAACACAGTCATCAGATGTCCACTGTTATGCAAAGCAAACTCCTGCCCTTTCTTTCTGAAGAACTCTTCTTAACCTAATAAACACCACAAATCCTCACTTCAAGTGGTAGCCACTGTTACCTTCACCCCAACCCCAAACTCAAATAGTGCTGGAAGGTCATTGAATAAAGCTGAAGATGTATGATGGTCATGCTACAAGGAAACACCAATTTCTAGCCAGGCTAACTTCAGGTTTGCATGTTGGAGGTTATGATACTGCTGCAGAAATCTGTAATGAATGATCTTGCTTTTCTGGGCAAACCCAAATTTTATAGTTTATCAATGAAAAAGGGCTATGACTGACTGATGTGTGTTTGTGATAGAAAGAGCTTGGTGGACACCTTCCTAAGGTATCTAAGTGGAAGCTGAGGAACACCTTACCTTACAGATATTACCTGCTCTTGCAGGTGGATGAAGAGAAAGCTGTAGACCACCTCCTTCTTCCTCAGCTTGTTTTAATTGCCAGCCATGTTTTGGAAGGTGACCGTGGATGATGAGGTGCAACACCATGCTATGCTTGGTGTCATGTGGAGAGCAGCATGTAGGACTTCCTGATGGTGTCTCCAGAACTGCTGAGAGAGTGGGTTTGAGTCATGCCTACAGTAGGCAGCTCAGTGACTAAAACTGGCCTCTGCTGCGCCAAGAGAGTGAAAAGATGCCTGAGACGGTACCACCCAGTCTTCTGAAATTATATTCACTCAGCAGCAGCTGGCAGGGAGCGAGCCACTGTTAATTCACCCTTCCTGTGTGTTATGTCAGATATATCAATTATTGAGGTGCCTGGCTCTTGGCACGTGCCTTTGGATTCTCATGGCACAGCTTTGGTTCACAATGTGCTTCTTGGCTCGCTCCGTCCGTTTTGGCTGCAGAGACATACCAGCTTGCTCCCAGCATGTGCAACCTGAGAGAGTCACACAGGAGGGGTGGAGCCCATTCTGACCCTGGCATTACAGTCAAGTGGATTTGGGCTGCAGAGGTGTTGTTGGCCATGAAAGGAAGCCTTGTGCAGTGTGACACTGATTTGTTGAAAGGGTGCTGATAAAATCTGTAGAGAACCTGGTTTGGCAGAAGTGATGAAGAAGTAGGAACAGTGTAGGGGCAGAAAGGAAGAGTGTGGGTGGAGAGGCTTTCAGAGCCCATTAGAAGGTACATGACCCATGGAATTGGCAGGAGTGCTTCCTGAAGCAATGCTGCTACTCTGAGGGGCTGCTGTGCAGGTGACACTGCTTTTTCTGGGGTCTGTGCTGCTGAGGAAAAAATTGCCAGTGCATCAGCTTCTGTTCTATAGCAGAATTAGAGACCTGTCTCCTCCAGGTGCATAACCTTGTGCCCTTGGGCTCTGTATCCTGAAAGAAACTCCAGACTCTGCTTTTCCACAGAGTCTTCAGTATCACCAGTCCAAGATACCATCTCTGTCTCCAGTATTAAAAACTCTCCATAACTGTAACATATCTACCACACAGCTCAGACTACAGTTCTTATTTTGGGGAGTTTTTTCATCAGCTCAGTGTTGTCAGAGTGTCCTTTTGGGGTCAAAGCCCACCCACTGCTGTGATATCTCACTCATCTCTGTCTACCTTCTGTGCCAAGTTGGGCTTAGTAACTTCATTCTCCTTCACTATTGCTTTCTAGCTAATGGTTCCCTAGAATCTGTCCTGCTTCTTGCCTTTGGCTCCTATGAAATTCACTGCCCTCTCTTCAGCAGGATCAGTGTTTCAGAGCAAAGCAAACCTCTGCTTGATGAATTCTAATGCCAGCAGAAGCTTTTAATTAGATTCTCTGCTGTCTCTCTTGACTCATCTGTCCACTCACTTTAAAAATGGGAGGATAGGCTGAGAAGGTGGGTTTTCAAGCTGATGATTCCTTCCTTCAAGAATGTGTCATCCGGACATATCGGTCATGGAAGACTGTGTTGATGTTTCTCCAGATGGACCCAAAAAGGCAGAAGTGGTTGATGGTTTTAGTTTATTTGTTGGTTTGGGGTGTTTTGGTTTTTTGGCTGAGAAAATTTTCCCTCACCTCAACTGTCTCCTTCCCATCTTCCTATGGGCCTGCCCTTTTAGCTTATTTAAGTCTTTTAGAATTGCTATTGGATCCATCAAGGAGTTCTCATCTGCCCTTTTAAACAGGTCTGAATTTTTCGGACAAAATCTCTAAGTAGTTTGGTAGCATAAAAAAGGTGGAGGCAATTTTCAAATGCATGATGCTTTAAAAAGGTGTTCTTTTTCATTTGTTTGCAGGCAGCCATCTGTTGAGCCACCCAAGAGTGTCTCTGGGCCTAGGCAAAGTAGGCAGATACTTAGGACAGCAGGATGCTGGTAGTAACCACTCAGCCCTCAGTCATCTCTTGTGAAGCAAGAGCCCTCAAAAGCCATGCTGAGTGCCAGATGTTTGGGCTGCATGCTTGGACCCTGTCCTTGACCAGTAACACTTCACCTCTTTCTCAGTGGTAGCAGGAATTGTAGCTGGGTCTCCATCTTAGTCCTGGACCTTTCCATGGCAGTGAAGTTCAGCTTTGCTTTTATGACCAGGAAACTTGTAGCCCATTCTCCCATTACCTCTGTGCTCAACTTCCTGCACTCTCTGCTCATTCAGGTTGTGATTGGATCCTCCTGTGTACAGAAAGTACCATGAGTACCTGGTGCCCCAGTGCTGTTAAATGCACTGCTCAAGCCTTATGGTTTCTCTGCACTTCTAGGATAGCTTTAAAATGTGGGCCATTCTGGCCAGGTAAACAGTGGTGTGCTCATACTTGCTGATTGTAAAATATGGTTTGGGCTTTTCAGCTACCTTGTAGGAGAAGAGCTCTGGGTAGTTATGGAGTATTTGGCAGGAGGCTCCCTGACAGATGTGGTGACAGAGACCTGCATGGATGAAGGACAAATCGCAGCTGTGTGCCGAGAGGTAAAGCAGCACTTGCGCTCAGAGGGAGCGGTAATTGGTAAGGGGACACGGGCTTCCCACAACCTGTCACTGGCTCCACAGGTGTAGCTGTCTTCAGCTTCTGTAACAGTCATCCTCTCACGGGATGCTTTCATCTGGGAGGTTGCAGCACACAGTCCTAATGCCAGCCTACAATATTTCACCCTAGATGGAGGACTGGAGTGTAAAATGGGATTGGAATCCTCTTGATTATGTCTGTTCTCCAGGTCTTTTGGGACTAACTTGTCCTCCTAGGACCTGCTGATCCCAGTGGGATATCTCTCTGTAGCCCTGCACATATGAATATATGAAAGACTCTAAGACACTAAGCCTTTGCTACTCAAAGTGCACATTGTTAGAGTCCATTAGTTGGCTAATTGTGACTGGTGAATAATTTCAGGCACAATAAGAATATCTCAATTATTTTAATTTCTTTTTCAGTGTCTCCAAGCTCTGGAATTTCTGCATTCAAACCAAGTTATTCACAGAGACATCAAAAGTGACAACATCCTGCTGGGAATGGATGGCTCTGTCAAACTAAGTATGTGGGGAACGTTGCTGGTGATGACTTATCATTGCAGGCCTGTTATCTGCTCTGTGCCGGGCCTATTAGGGGGATAGGTGTTTGAGATCCTTAATCATAGAATTATTTGGTTGGGAGAGAACTTTAAGATCATCAAGTGCAGCCATAAACCCAGCACTGCCTTCACCACTAAACCGCGTCCCTCAGCACCATCTACAAAGCTTTTAAAGCCCTCCAGGAATAGGGACTCCACCACCTCCCGGGGCAGCGTCTTCCAGGGCTTAACATCCCTTTTAGGGAAGAAATTTTTCCTACTGACCTACCTAAACCTCCCCTGGGAAAGCCTGAGGCCATTTTCTCTTGTCCTATTGCTTGTTCCTCAGGAGAAGAGACTGACTCCCACCTGGCTTCAGTTTCCTTTCAGGGAGCTGTCGAGAAATGAGAAGGTCTCCCCTGAGCCTCGTTTTCTCTAGTCTGAACACCACCAGTTCCATCAGCCACTTCTTGCAACACTTGTGCTCTAGACCTTTCCCCAGCTTCGTTGCCCTTTTCTGGACACAATTCAGCCCCTCAATGTCCTTCTTGGAGTGAGGGGCCCAAAACCAAACACAGAATTCAAGGTGCTGCCTACCCAGTTCTGAGTCCAGGAGTATGGTCCCTGCCCTAGTCCTGCTGGCTGCATTAGTGCTGATCCAAGCCAGGATGCTGGTGGTCTTCTTGGCCACCTGGGCACACACTGGCTCATCTTTAGCTGGCTGTTGACCAATACCCCCAGGTCCTTTTCCACCAGGGAGCTTTCCAATCACTGTGCCCCAAGCTGTGGCAATGAAGAGGCTGTAGAAATCCTCCTGTAGGTATTTTTGTGATACTGGTTTTAATGGAGCTTGGCAAGCATGAATCCTTGTGAGCTGATACCAGACTCAAAGTGAGGTTTGGGGTTTGTTTACCTTTGGGACATCTGCTTTTGTGGACTAAAACAACAATATTTTAATGCTGCTACAATCTAGAAAGCTGGGTTTGAAGGTGTAAGGCCAGGAGTCTTTATTTGTGAGAGATCTCTTCAGTCTGGAAAATACCACAGGTACTTGATGGGGAGGGGGAGTGGAGGGAGAACTGAAAACTGTAACTAGAAAACATTTGGTCTTACAATGCCAACCCAGACTGGACTCTAAAGGTTGTTTCCTCCTTGTGTTATCACCAGTAATGAAGACCTTGAGACTATTTTGCCCTTCAGTGCTAACATAGCTCTTGTGCTTGTCATTGTCCATGCAGAAATAAGTCTGGAAACTAGCGAATTATTATTTTCCACCTATAGCTTTTAACAGAATTGCACTTCCTTTCTCTCCCTCTCAGTTCTGTTGGCTAGCACCCAACAGGCATAAATAAATCTATTTTTGTCGACAGCAACAGCAGATATGACTCAAAATTCACACAGTGCAGATATGCTGAGTAAGAAGATGGGGTTTTTTTTGCACTTAATTGCTTTTTAGGCTAGAGCTGTACTTTGGTACAGTCAGATCTCTGGAGTGTTAGCAATGAATAGCTGATTAGGGCCAAAGTACTTTGTTCTTATGGAATAACTTCTCTGAGCACAGTATTCAGGTACAGGACTGTAGTGGGAAGTTAAAGAAGTCCTTATGGATATGATGCAGTAACCTTCTGGACCTGAGCTGCTTATTGGCTCTGCTGGAAATCTGCTCTGTTTATGAACCATATGTACCTTTCCTGTTTGTTACCCTTGATGAACACTCAGCTAGGGATCAGTTTAATTTTCATCTTTCTGCCTAAAATTAGACCTGCGGTGCCAGAGGGTGTCAGGATGGGCAGTGCATCTTGCTGTGTCGATTCTGCTGTGCTCACAGGAGCAGAATTAGTTATCTTTTGTAAGTCAAATGCAAATAAGACATAGGAGCAATCATTGTGTGAAGACTCTCCATCTTTCTGTCCATTCAAAGAAAATAATCAGCAGAAATTTAGGTACGTTAAATTTATTCTGAACACTGTTTGCTCTGGAAAGCAAAAGTAATCCTGTTTGAGAAGATTATATATCTACTGTGGAATTAATATCAGTGGGACTGAAACCCTACCAGACCATAGAGTATGTGGGTTGGGAAGTGTATCTAGATCACACTGTGAATAAATTTCTATTTGCAAGTACCCAGGAACAGTCTTTAGCTGATATATTACATAGTGTATTACAGCTTTCTAGTGCTGTATATATTTATATAGTGTGTCTCAGCATCCATATGCAGTTGTTTACTGATTCCCATCATTCACATACAGTCAGCAGCTCTCTAACCCTTGTAGCCTTTGTTGCTCTGGCATCAGTAAGCATTGGTTTTGAAGAAACTTGCTGATTTCTAACACTGTTTCTTTCCCCCTCCCCTTTATTTCTCCAGCTGACTTCGGCTTCTGTGCCCAGATCACTCCTGAGCAGAGCAAACGCAGCACCATGGTGGGGACCCCGTACTGGATGGCACCTGAAGTGGTGACACGGAAAGCATATGGGCCCAAAGTAGATATCTGGTCACTGGGGATAATGGCCATCGAGATGATTGAGGGAGAGCCCCCTTACCTCAATGAGAACCCCCTGAGAGTAAGTGAAAGTCTTTTACCCTCAGGTTCATGCACACTCATCAGTTCCCACTTTCTGGAGATGCTGGTAGAGGCAGAAGGAGTACCTGATGACACCAAAGCAGCTGACTTCTTGAGCCCTTGTGCCCTGTGAGTGGGAAGAGTTCTCCTTACAGTCAAAAGTATGACATGATACTATTCTATAAAAGGAGCTTTTTTTTTCTGGCAGATTGTTCTTCTGTACATGCTTCAAATAAAGCTGCAAGCTTAATAAGCCTTTAGATGGGGATGAAGCCTCCTGATGTCTCCCTTGTGTAGTTTGTGATGAAAGGGGAGATAATGTAAATCAGTTTGTAGCAATGTAGCTGCACTTAATATAAGCCAAGTTTGTGGCTTCTTCCTCAACAACACAGGATGAGGGGATCTAGAAACATTCGGTTTAACTTTTGTCTCCATCTCTTGCACTGGAAGTGATTTTGAGGGGGAGAAAAGCAGCACCAAAGAAGAGTGAAAGGAAAAGCTGGCTGTTTTGTTAAACAAGGGTGGTTAAGTAGCAGTCCTTTGGCCTCATTTAACTCCACTTGTGCCAATTCCCAGGCTGTCGAACTGCTCCCATGGGACATGCTGAGTGATGTGCTTTAAGGGCCTGCCTATTAACAAGTCTCTGACAGATTTCCGTTTCCTTTGAAAATCCATCCAGGAAGTTTCTTGCATAAAATCCTGAAATGGATGAATTCTGAGTCCCTTGATGCTCAGAGGGCTGTGTGTGAATGCTTCATCCCCAAGCAGTAGCAAAACTGCTTGTTTCTTCAGGATGTTGAAAGCTGCTTGAGGGTCTGCTGGACATCTGTTGTAAGGAGCATCTTTATAGTATTGGCTTTTTAGGCCTTGTACACTTGGGCAAAATACTGACAGAACAAAATCTATTTACTCAGGGGTACCTTCCCATGAGGATAAAGTTATTGCAGGAGTCTAGCACTGGTAGAGTCATGCCAGTTAACTTCCCTATGTAAACACAGTCTGGAATGTTGGTTTTTGTCCTCCTAATCCCCTGAGAGGGCTGCAGGATCCAAACCCAGATTACAAGGGTAAAACAATAAAGGATTGGATCCCATCCACATAAAAATAGGACTGGCAGCTATTTTGTCTGCTGAAACTTAAGCGTTGATTAGTCACCCTGATAAGATGGGTATTTTATTCTCCCCATTGAAACGGGGAGAGGAGAAATGGGTGTATCTGTAATCCAGAGATAGGATCTGACCCTCATAACTTCTTGTTTCTTTGGTGCTTGTTTTTCCTTTAGGCCCTGTATCTCATTGCTACTAATGGGACTCCAGAACTGCAGAATCCAGAAAAGCTTTCACCCATATTCCGAGACTTCTTAAATCGCTGTCTTGAAATGGACGTGGAAAAGAGAGGTTCTGCAAAAGAGCTGCTACAGGTAGGTGATGGGGAGCAGCGCTGAATCCATGAAATCATGGAATCCTGACTGAGGCCAGGCTTATGGAGAGATCTTGTTCAGGGTCTTAAATACTTCAGCATCAGCTGAAGGCACAAGCATAGCTGAGGTAACCTGCCAGGAAAAAAAAAAAAAATCAACAAAACAGCCCCAAAGCCTAAACCTATAGTAAAGTGTTAACAAACTGCTCCCTTTCTATGCTGTACTTGCTACTAGCAGCAGCTGTGCAGTGTGTTCTGTAACTGACTGCAAATAATTGCTGTACCCCAGGCCTGCCAAATGCTGAGTTCCTTAATTCCTGTGGCTTCTTCACACAGCTAGCCATGACATTTGTGTGGTGTCTTGGTCTGGCCACCCTTGTTACCATTTGGACAGCAGGAGGTCTTCTAGCTATCAGATGTTCTGTTTGTCTCCCTTCTGGTGGAGGGATCACAAAGCTCTTTGGAATATACTGCAAACCACACAACTGGAGCAGTTTGGCGTTTTGCCAAATACTACTCCTTGCAGAGGTGAAGGAACAAAGCTTGTGGGATATCTTAATCAAAGAGTGGTTTAGGTTGGAAGAAACCTTTAAAGATCCTCTAGTCCAGCCCCTGCCATGGCAGGGACATCTTTTACTAGATCAGGTTGCTTAAAGCCCATTCCAACCTGACTTTGAACACTTCCACAGATGGGTCATTGGAACTTCTCTGGGAAACTTGTCCTAGTGTCTTACCACCTTAGCATCAGTTATTTCACTGAAAACCTGGTGTCTTAGTCTGAGCTCCTGGTGAAAAGGGAAGGCCATGCTGACAGGTTTTTACTGATGTGAATGAGAGGAGTGGTTCATGTCTTCCATCAGATTTGCCATGGGGGTAGAAAATGTAGCTCTTTGTAAAACAGGTCTGACCAGGGCACTCAGACCTCAACTGTGAGACTGTTCTCTTTCATGTTTTCCTTTCTTTCCACTAGATTGTCTAGTGAATTCAGTTTTGGATATGTTACTGCCTTCTGAGACTGTAATGAAGCATTAATCACTGGCAGAATGGTGGCAATTGAAAGATCACTTTTTCTTCTGGACTTTCCAGCCCCAAAATATCAGAAGGCAGTAATGTTCTGTTCCTTGGAGCAGGAGAACATTTTGGCTGTAACATTTCTGCCTGTTTTTAATTACCTTTTAGCCTCTGATTTTTTATTTTTTTTTTTTCCCCATCTCTGAAGCTTGTTGGTTTGGGTGATTGATCCCTTTTGATGCTCACAAGTCCTGTGGGATATATTTGCTTTTTTGATTTCAGAACAGCTTGTGGACTTGCTCTGCATGCCTTTACTCTCACCTGAGAGCTGTTTCAATAATCAGTATTGTTTTACTTAACAGAGTACCATGCATAGGAGTTCTGGAGCATATTCTGAAAAAAATTAACCCTTTTTCTTTTTTCTTCTTCCTAGCACCAATTCCTGAAAATTGCAAAGCCTCTGTCTAGTCTCACTCCTCTGATTATTGCAGCTAAAGAGGCAGCCAAGAACAACCATTAAAGTGGTGGAGTCAACATGATCGTTGTGTCAAGACTTTTAGATGTTCATTTCAGAGACTGAATTACCTGCCTCTCTCCCCTCTGCTCCTTCTTCACAGGGGTGTTCTTAAAACTTTGACCTGCCCTAAAGGGTGGCAGAGGTGTTGTTCACTGAATGTGGAAGAGCGCGCAACAGGGACACTGCTGATCTGATCTTACATAGTGATCTGTCTTTCCAGCCTCCTGATGGGGGTGAGAGGGGAAGAGTATTTTGTATGGTTGAGAAGACCTTTCTGAGAATGTCTGAACCTGACCTACACGTAGCGAAGCCAGTTTGTTATATTTCTTACTGTGTTTTATTTTAAAAAATAATGTGGAACCTTAGACCATGTCTATCTTAATAAATTAAATCTCTTGCTGGCTGGACTTTTCCTGCTTCTGCCAAGCTGCTGCTGCACCACTGAGGCTGCTCTGTGCTTTGGATGGCTTGAGGAGGGAAGGAAGTAGGCAGCAGAAATGTGAAAAACTGTAACAACTGAAAAGGGGAATGAGGGTGTGAAAATGCATCCCCCCCTGCAGCATGCTGGTTACTTCAGGGGAGCATGGAGAAAGCCTTGGTGTGCTTCCTGCAGCCATTGGAGAACCTCATTCATGGATGATCTTTTGCCAGATTGTGTAACTTGTTGTCCGTCCCCTCCCCCCCTTTAGTAGCAAATCAGCTAGTTAAATAAATCTCAACTTTTCTGATGTTCTAGAAAGTAAATCACAGGAAAAAATTGACTGAGAGCTCTTTCAGGGTTACTTTATCAGTGCTGTGAGGCTTCTTAGAGACCCTTGCCCTGTATGATAAAGCAAACAGAGCAATTACTATTATAAAGATGAGATTTGCCTGCAAAATGATGTTGAAAACTTCTTAGAACAAGTCCAATGGGAAATGAACTGATCATGGATACTGCTTTCTTCTTGGTAATGTGGGGATGTTCATTTTATGAAATGATAGTGGTTTCTTTATGCTACTGATTCCTTTGGTTGCTAATTGTCTGTAAAACAACAGGAAACTGGGAACTACTAGAGAGGGATTGGTTGTAAACACTGGACTTATATTCAACTGTATACTGATTTTTAATAAAATGACTGCTGCATTTCTTAACTTGGGGCTGAGGGAGGACTGGAAAATTCATTGTCACCAGACAAGTGTCAGATGGGAATATTGTTCATATTGTCAGCAGGTGGTTGAATGTGTTGGATGATGTAATATAACCTTGTCTCTTATCCTTCCTTCTGTAATCCTTTGGGATAGCAAGTGGTTTTCAAGGGAGTACCTTTACACACAGAGAAAATGGGTAAAAGATCTGTATTTTATCTGGAGGAGCTGTTTTCTCTGTACTGCTTTGGTCATTTATGGGGTGAGTTTAAACCTATTCTGGAGTAACCTCTCTCCAAAGCACTTGTGTTGCACATAAACTCATTGCTGCTTCTTGGTAAGACCTGCTGCTAGCTCATCCCTTTCTTCCTTACACCTGGGTTTTAATTCAGATATATTTTTCCTGTTCGCTCCATACTCTTATGCTAGTTTTACTGGGTGTAGATAGAGTTTGTGAGGTCTCTTGCTTCTGTGCTGCCATCCTTTGTGCTCCAGGGTGGTCACACTGACACCGTACTGAAGTCTGAAGTGCATTGCTAACATCTGCAGCCTCTCTCCCTTGTGCGTTTGTGTTTCATTTTCCTGTAATATTGAGTTTCCCCTCTCAAAGCTTGTATCCAAGGATTAATTCCTTGGGCAAAACAGTGAAGCTGACATCCTGGAGAGGGATATGATCTATTGATGAGCTTCTGTGCTTGGAGCTTAGATGGAGCTTGTGAAATGGAAGGCCACTACCCTTAAATAATTCCCTTTGATGAGGACTTTGTTTATATTTCCTTTGGAAGACTCAAGATGGCATAAGTGGGGAAAAAGGAAATAGGGCTCGATCTCACTTGATCTAAAATCTCGTATGGCTCTGGAATTACAGATTTGGCAATTGACATTTTTTTGACAGCACAGGATTAAATCTGATCCAGAAATGTGTTGTTTAATGACTCTGCCTTCTATTTAACTCCCTTCCTTACCCCATCCTCTGCATCCCATTGAGATGAGAACCTTAATGCAGATATGCCCTATTTGTGAGTGTGCACGAGCTTGTTTTTTCTGCAGCAGAGTTTCTGCTAAATTTCCCCAGAAGAAGATAGAATAGGTTATTTGTATGTGCTGCACTTCTGGATTCTCTATCACAAAATGGAAAGGAATCGACACACATGACTATTGATCCTTCTTATGCTCATGGTGTGCTTCTGTCTCACTAACTTCCACTCTGAATGGTCATGCCTGGTTTCTGTTAGCTGCTTGAGAGGGAGTTTGCCTAAAGCATTTCCTTCTCCACTGGGAAGCTGCAAGACTGTGACCATAGACATGTGTCATCTTGTCCCAGGCTCTTTTTTCCCCCTCCTGTGATGGGTAGGAAAAGAAGGTGACTGCTATGCTGTACCTGAACTTAGTTTCAAGTTAACAGGCATGTCACATTATTATGTTCTGAGAAAATCTTACAAAAATTTGTAACGACCTTAAGCTCAGGAGAATTGGTTTATTTTTTTGTTGTTATGAAATGCATCATTTCTTCCACTCACCCTTCCTCTGTGAAATGCCCTGTGTTAGCTTCCATGTAGCCCTTTGTCACCTTTCTGTCTATAGAGGATCTTAAATAGTGGCTCTCTGACTTAAAAGCCCCAGAGGTTAATTTTAATTTCTGAGAACATCATAATTCTGCTGTGATTTGAAAGCAGCTCCAAATAGAGAACTTCCTTGGTGATTTTGATTTATTTTTTTTTTACATACTCTGTGAACTGATTTGCTTGAGCTGAAACCATTTTTAATCACAGCCCTTAATTATTTATTTTCATATGAATATTAAAGTCTCTCTTCTACATTAGAACATAAAATATTCAATTGTTTGAGTATCCTTTCAGCAAATTGGCTTCCTTTTTAGGCGATCTCAAGCAATCCTATACCAGAAATGCTCTAACACGTTACAGCTTATAACTGTCTTGGTGGAGGGACAGGTTAAAACTCATCTTATTTTCCAAAAGACAGAAGATGGTCTTACTTAAGAAATGACAAGTAGCTGTATTTCAAGAATGGGAATTGATTTGTATTACTTTAGCTCCAGGCTGTCTTTAAACAAACAAGTGATTTGGAGTTCACAGGGGCCAAGAGCTTGTGTGTGAGAGGGGTACACAGACCCCATGTGCTTTCAAGAAGGGAAGTTTGTGAAGCTGAGAGTAAAGAGCCAGGGAAGGGAAGGAGGGGACAGCAGAACTTGCTAGTTTAGTTGCAGCAGCACTAGCACACCTTTAGCCATCCCCAAAATGTCTTAATTGAATGGATGTGGTTTTAAATGACATAAATCTGGCTGATGTGTTATTACAGGCTCTTCTCTAGACGGGCTTTGTGCTCCTACCAAACTCCATTCCCCTTTTAAACAAAAGGGGTGCACGGTTTTCTCCAGCAAGGAGGCTTCCTGAGAAAGGAGGTTTCCATGGAGACACTTACTTGACTTGAACAATCTGATTAAAGCTTGAGAAGAGACTTGGGGGGTAAACACCACATTGACAAAAAAGCCACTATTTTACAAAGCAACTGGAGTTGCTGCAGTGTTTTGTTTCCAAGTCAGTGCCCCTTTTCTGGGGCCTGGTTTTGAACAAGTGCCAAAAATGTTGCTTAGTCAAAAATGTGAGGTGTGTAAAAGGTTGTTGCTTCTTAGCTGAGATCTCTGTTACTATCCTAATGCATCTGTCTTTCAAAATGCCACAGGTTGGTGTATGTAGGGCACATCTGCAGTGAAGTGGCGTGCAAGGGTGGACTGCAACAGCCTGTAGTAGGTACTTGATTCCTTAAAGCCTACCATCTTTGGCCGACAGTAAAATTGGTCCAGACTAAAGTCCAAGAATAATACTTGTTTGAACCTCGTTCTTAATTAAGAGCTTGCATAATCTATTTGTACAGTGGATGACAACATCTTCGGTGTTAAAATTGTTAAAGGTGAAATCTCCCACCATAACATAATGAGACTTTTAAATGGTTTCTTATTTCAACAGTAATAGAGAGCCTGTGAATGTGTTTTGGGGTTGTAAGCCAAACTGGATCAAGCATATGGATAATTAATGCTTTAAGATCTCATCACTTGTTGCTAATGACAGCTCACGACATCAAAGGTGGGATCTTAGAGGAGCAGCTGCCAACTTTGGCAGGGAATAGCCAAGAGTAATGAAACCATAATACAGACGGGAGCTGGACAGAAACTCGCTGCCAAACTGGATGCCTGTGGAGAAGTGGTGAGAAGAGCTACAGAAGAAGATGGAGTTGTTCCAAGGAGTGCTGGGGTAGGATGAAGCAAAGGTTAAAACTCCAATTACCCAATTGCAGAGGAAAGTTGGGGAGTGCTGCAGCAGCCTGCTGCATCTCGTAGCAGTAGTGTCTCTGAAGGAGAGCAGAGAGGAGATTGGGAAAGGAAAAGGTGCTGGAAGTAGAGACTGGAGCACCAATATGGCCTTGAGTCACAGCCTGTGCTAAGAGAGCTGGAGCTAATCCAGGAGGTTCGCAAAAATTCAAAATTCTGCTGAAAGGGGAAGGCAGGAGCTCAAATGGAGGCAATGGCCTTGATGTGCCAAGGAACTGAAGAGAGGGGCCAAATTTTGTGGGTATGTGAAACAGCAGAAGGAAATACAATGTAAGCTTCTGTGGATGACAAGCAGCTCATTCCCCGTTGCCTTGCAGCACCAGTGTGGCCTCTTCACGACCAGCATTGCTTTGGGACCATCACCAGCCACCAGGCTTTGGTCTCAAGTGTGTAAAGAATGCTTTTTGCTCTGCACCTCCTGGTTTCTGACTGCAGCTTTCATCTGTTGGCAGGTATCTTTGTGTCGTGTCCCATGTGGAAATATAGGGGCTGTTGCCATTTTAAAATCAGCTAGATGATGTGTTTCTCTTCATGCTGCCTTGGTGTAACTCTCCTGTAGTGATGGATTTGTTCAATGTGTGAGGTCAGCTCAGCCATTTTGAAAATAAAACTGAAATCTTAAACAAAACCTGAGCGAATTACAATTCTCCTTCACTTGCTGTTTCAGTGACCCTTGCAGTGACAGCATAGCTGAGTGGGGGTGCTGACAGGAGGGGTTGTGTTTCTCTGATTTGCCTTAGATTAATCAGATCCTATTTGGTTGAGAAAAGTGACTGTGCTAAAAATTGTTACAGCAAGTGTGATTTTTACCACTCAGATGTAGATAATGCTCTGACAAACATCAGTCTGGAAGCAGGATCTAGACCACAGCCCAAGGAGAAAGAGGAGGCAGTGTCTGGCAAGGGAAATTGTTGCCTCCTGGATGCTTGTTTTCTCCCCAGGTAGAGGTTGGTGTCTGAGGCTTCTCATTGGGAGAAGGGAATCAGGGAGGGTTGGGGGATTTGGAATAGGTACCTGCAAGAGTGTTCCCCAGTGTCACTCTATTGTGGGATCAATAGGATGAGGCTGATGACAAGAGCAGGAGATCATCATCCTATTTTCTTGTTTACTCAGTGCCTCATTGCAGTGGGGAGCAGGAATGTCATGATTAGGGGAGAACGCATGTGCCACCACAACCCTCTTCCTGCAGTTCACCTCCTGTTTGTAAAACATCTGATCTGGATGTTTTACTCTGAAGTCTGAAAAACCCAACCCATTGCTGAGGGGTCTTTTGGAGGTCAGCCTCCAGGGGGTGAGCGGCCGTGGGAAGCTCTGCCAAGCTCTCCTGAGGCAGCTAGGTGAAGAACCAGATTTTAGAGAAGATGCTGGACAAAGGGAACACCTTGAACAAAGGACTTAACCAACTGGAATAAGTCAATTTTACTTCATAAAATCCCCTCTGCTCAGAACAGATGCTGTAGCTGAAGACTGCTTTCCAACAGCTCTTTTTTTTCCAGGAAAGCCAGAGGAAAGACTTGTTTATCTCAGGGTTGTTTTTTTTTTTTGGTTGTTTTTTTGTTTAGGTTTTTGTTTGCTTTGTGTTGTTTTGGGGTTTGTTTGGTTGTTTTTTTGTTTTGGGTTGGTTTGTTTGTGATTTTTTTGGTTGGTTGGTTTGGTTTGGTTTGGGGGGTTTTGTTTGTTTGCTTTTTTTGAGGTGGGGTTGTTTTGTTGGGTTATTTTTTTATGAAGATGAGAGGCCCTGTCACTTCATCAAGAGGAACATTGCAACCCAACTGGCTGAGACTGTGGGCAATGCTCTTTGTTGTGATAGGGTAGCATCTCACGTTAGGTGTTCTTGTCCCATTAAAGAAAGGAAATCCAACTCGGCTCCCACTACCTCCTCCTCTGAAGCTTCACAAAGCAGAGCACCAGGCAAACTTAGAATGCTGGTAATGTACCCCTGAAAGTGCTCCTAACAAAGCTCTTGGGTTGGTGTTTGGTGGTGTCTACCTCCTGCCCCATGGAGAATGCACAGTATTCCTCTAACTAGCTACCATTTTCCATTACTTCTGGGGGGAACTGTCTGTCTCAGAGGCCTTATCCCTTGAGGTGAACTTAACTGAATTGACCAGTAGTTGCTGTGGCTGGGACATGTTGGACAGTGAATGATTTCAAGGCTTTAAGAAGTGATTGATGTTGATTCCAGTGAAGTGTAACTCATCCAAAGGCTCTTCAGATCCCTGAAGAGCTTTCCTCAAAGGTGAATTCCTAACCAAACTTAAATAGAGGGTTGTTTGTTTTGTTGTGGGGGTTTTTTTGTGTGTTTGGGTTTTGGGTTTTGTTGTTGTTGCCTTTGTTTGTTTTGTTTTAATATTAAAATTAGTTTTGGAGAGTCAGATAACTAATTCTGAAGATCTCTGCCTTTAACCAAACATGTCTACAAAACTGAGGTCTCAACGCATTTCCACCTAGGGACTCCCTAGTAAGTTGCCCCACTCATGGATCACCCTTTCAAACCTTGGCGTCTGTCCACTGTGGGTGCATTTCTGAGGTCCAAACCAGCAGTATATGATGTTGTCATCAACTACTCATGTGTGCAACAGGTTTGTGGTGGCACCTTTTAGGTAGGTAAATGGAAGGACCCACTCAGCTGCATGTGGTAAGGCAGACTTATGGCAAAGGAGATGACCTTCTGCAGCAGTCCTAGTCTAGACATCCTGGCTCCAAAATACATCCCAGCCCTGTTTCTCTATTCCCAATGCCTCATTTTCTTTTGTCTACACAGGAGGAAAACTCCCATGTGATGATCTCAAAGGAGTGTCCTGAGGCTACAGGTGCAATTATTGCTGTTTCTGTGGCACCTCCCCCAGATCTTTAGGGTTCCACTTCTTCATTTCTAAATTTGGTGCCTTGTTGTTATAGCTCCTGTGTGACTCTGGGGTAAGGTTTACAGGGAGGGGTGATGCCTAGGGTTAGACCAGCTGATCTAGAGGGAGCAGGGTAGGAAAGATGGAGAGAAGGTTTGGGGAACACACAGCTTCAGGTCTGAGCCAGACACAGTGAACTGGCAGCAAAATCCTAGTTGCAACAGTTACTTTGTGCATAACTGCAGGATATTCGTTTATTTGGGAGCAAAATGCAGGAATTAGTGGTAGGAGAAACAGTATGCTTGTAGCTACAAGGCAGAAGAGGTGTTCCTTATGCAGGAAACTGGTCCTTAACTGCAGGAAAAACTGCAGCACCCCATGCAGATGGTGCTTTTAGTGGGTGCCTCGTTTTCAGGAGCACCCAGAAGACTTCCAAGTTTCGGTTCCTAAGCTCATCTTTTGTGAGGATCTGAACACGGTGAGGAAGAGAGCCTGCCGGGCTTTCTGTCAGGTCCTTCCCCATTCCTGGGGCTCTAATGCCCTCTCCCGGCAGCTTCATCAGGGATTCGTTTCCTTTTCCGTTGCTGGATTTCCATGAGCAATGTAAAAAGAAGCAGTTGATGTTTCTTGGGGAGGCTGCACGCTGAAGGCAGCCAGCACGTATCAGTAGGACTAAGGAGATGGTCATGACACAGGATCTGGTGTCCCTGTATGTCCATTCCCCTGCAATCACCCCCATTTCCAGCTTTGCTTTTCTCTTGTTATTACACTTAGGCATAGTGGAAGCCTGCTAAGGGAAATCTGTCACTTCTTGGGCAGTGGTTATAGGTGAGCCATCGAGGACAGATTCTCTGCTCCCATCACAGCACAAGTCCCAGATGCTGGGTCCTCTGGGTACATCAAAAAGGTGGGCATTTGCAGACACTCCTGTGCTTCCCCCAGCTCTGGTGGGGCTTCCTGGTGGGCCAGGTCTTTGCTGACATACTGGTTAAGCCTGGTAAGGGAGAATGGGCATGTGACCAGTGTGCCATGATGGCTGGCAGGGTTGAGAGAGGCTGTGAAGCTTATCTCTTCCAAAGACAGCCATAGGTGAAGTGAACCAGGCCCTGTTCCTCATCCCTTACCTTGTGCCCCCAAACCACTAGCCTGCATAAATTTAGAGTTGGTGGCAATTTGGTCAAACTCAGGGTCCTGCTGGCCACCTGTGCAGCTGTAGTGGTGTCCAGGACTCAAGTGTGCCTGGATCATGCCCTGAAAGGCAGTGGGCAGGTAATAGCCCTCTGGTTTCTCACCAGTGGAGAGCTGAAATGTTCAAAGGCTTCTCCGAGGGGTTAAACTGGCACAGGAGAGCAGTGAACGGGGGAGCAAACTGCTCCTCCAGCCCCACTCCTTTTCATTCCTCAAGCTCCCAGCTGCATGAATGACGATGCCCTAGGTGGGGAGCATCCACTACTTTCTTCTGATCCCTACATTTCCTAAACACATCACGCTCTAACCCCACCTGCCACCAGTCTTTCTGTTGTGTATGCACTCCAGAGCACTCCAGGCTTTGGGAAGGACACAAACCAGGGATGCTATGTCCTGTCTCATCTCCCTCAACAGCACGAAGAAGCCAGCAGGTTTCCCTCCAGGGAGGACCTGTGTGAGATCAGTGGTAATGCTGGGGTAGAGAGAGATGGTAGCATCCCCAAATCAGGCACCATTCAGCTTGGCTTTGCCCTTGCACCAAGAAGGTTGGGCTGAATGCTCCGAGATGGGTGTAAGAGCTTTAGGCAATGCCACTGTTTGTGTTGGTATGCTGGGGAAGGGACATCTCATTGATGGTGGCTCCCTCTGGTCAGTCTGACTGTTTGCCTGGGCCACCCACCCATGTCAAGAGTGAGAAGCACCCAGTGAGGTCTTCGTGTCATCCTCGGGAGGACAAGTATAACCTCAGAGGCTCCATGGTGACAAAACTGCTGCACAAGCATCATGGTCCAGGCTGGGAGATGTGGGTTGCAGCATGGTTTAACAGCTGGGGTGGTAGGAAACACCTTTGCTGATCCAAAATGGAGCATCAAATCTGAGGCCACACAAATCTCATTGAGGCTCGGGAGCATCACAGAAGGGCAGGGGTTGGAAGGGACCTCTGGAGATCATCTTGTCCAACCCCCCCTGCTAAAGCAGAGTCACCCAGAGTAGGTTTCCCAGGTTCTCATTGTCCAGGAGGGTTTGGAATCTCTCCAGAGAAGGAGACTCCACAACCTCTTTGAGCAGCCTGGGCCGGGCTGTGGCACCCTCACAGGAAAGAAGTTATTCCTTCTGTTCAGGTGGAACTTCCTGTGTTCCAGTTTGTGCCCCTTGCCTCTTGTCCTGTCACTGGGCACCACTGACAAGAGTCTGGCCCCATCCTCTTGATCCTAACCCTTTATATATTGATCAGCATTGATCAGATCCCCTCTCAGCCCCAGGGCTTTCAGCCTCTCCAGGTCAGAGAGGTGCTCCAGTTCCTTAATCAGCCCCATAGCCTCCTCTGGACTCTCTACTGTAGTTCCTTGTCTCTCTTACTCAGAAACAATGATCAGAGCCCCTCTCTGAGGCCCAGGACTCAGGGGGAACTGCTTGGGAATTTTGCCTGCCTGAGCTGATTTTTTGAGTCTAAATTTTGGCACTTAGTATAAGTTTTGCACCTAGTGGGTTGCACACCCCAGAAGAAACTGTCTTTGGGACATCTTGGTGGGCTTTGCACCATTATTCACAGCTGTTGTGGTCACTCAGGAAGGGACAGAAGCATTTCTTAGGAGCAACTGGGCTTAAAGATACCTCTGATCAATCCAAGCAGCCTGAGAAATGATGGTGAAGGAGCTATCCTAGGATGCAGGAGCAGAGTCAGGCCTTGGCTTCCCTGGAGGATTGACAGCACCTTGGAAAATTTTCTCTTCCCCATTTGCATGGTGCCTCCACTTTGCTGAGTTTTCCTGCACCAACAATTCAAGGGGTCTGATGCTTTCCCTGATTTTTGATTTTTCAGAGCCTTGTGTCAAAGGCTGGGAGATGGGGAGACACTGCAACCTCATCCTGAAGGGCTCAGCCTGAAGTTGTCTGTCAACATCTTTACACTTGGACATGCCACATGTTGCAGGTTTGTTGGCATCTTTGCTCTCTTATGATAGGGCTTGGAGTGACCTAGGGTCCCTTTCTCCCCCCAGCCCACCCTCTGTGTCTCCACAAGCTGATGCTTCTGCTTTTCAGTGGGATACCACCCACTGCAAGGTGCAGATGCTGCTCACCTGTGCCTGTGGCATCTGTGCCAGCATGCTTCTGTCCTCCAGGAGAATGAGGGATGAAGTTTGGATCAGTTCAGGTCAGCTCCTTCTTCTCTCCCTACTTCTCTTATCATTCCTCGAAACCATAAATGGTGCAGTTTCTGTAAATAATCTCAGGGGGACGTTGCTACCTGCATGAGTCACCTGCTCTCAAAGCTTTGCAGCAGCTCATTGCGCAACTGTGAAGTGGTGGAGGGACACCCAAGCACAGCCTCGGGAGGGGGACAGACACCGTGCCCTTTGTCCTGCCAAGGCAGGGCATTGCGAGAGGGCAAATGTTCCAAGCTGGGTAGGACTTATGGTGGGAGGACGTATTTCCCAACAAAATGCTCCACACTTGTGCCATTTTCCCCTAGTTGTATCTTCTGACACAGAGACAAAATTCACAGGGGTTCAAGGCTGACCTGCCCCACCAACATCCTCGGGGTGGGCTTGTACAGCACCGTGTCCCTGCAGGAATTTTCTTTATGGGCTCATAAATTCTAAGGCCGGGCTCACTGGTGGCAGGGCTCCAGCAGATACTCACTTGCCTTAATTGCCAGCTGCCTGAAGGGCTAGGACACCAGGCCAGGATTTTGTATTTGAGATAAGCTGGTGAACTCTGAACTGAAGACTCTGAAGCCAGCGCAGCCTCTGACCGGTTAGTGAGTTATCTTTCAGGTGTTTGCAGAGCAGATCATGGCACTGAAGGCTTTGCATCACGATATCCAGAAGAAAGCAAAAACTTGGTGTTTTTTTATGGCAGAGTACAGGGATATTTGGGGTCATCTTTGCTTGTTAGGAGGTGGGCCTATGGTTGTGTTTTAAATTACCTTTTTCCTTTTTCAGGGTTCTTCCCTCCTCCGCAGGAAGCTCTTTTTGTGCTGACGATGTTGCTCAGCCCTGTCCTCTTCTCCTCTACATACCCCTTGGAGTTCATCCACACTATGAGGATTCAGTAGCTGGAAGAAAGACAGATGGGCAAGGATGATGGAAGCCCCTTTGGAAGATATTTAGAGGAGCGCCGACCTTGCTGCTGGCTTCAAAGACAGAGTAAAGCTCTCTGGCTCTCCTACTCCTTGAACCTGCTGGGCCACCCCCATGCCATGCCTCCCTTGGGCATGGACCTTCAAGATGTTAGCGTGGCCCCCTGATGAAGCTTTTCTCAACATGGCCACAAGTGTATAAAGAATAAAAACCCAGTGGATCAACTCAGGAGATTAGAACTGCAAAGTACCTGGTGGGGGTTGGACTTGAAGATCTCCAAGGTCCCTTCCAACCCCTGACATCCTGTGATACCCGGAAAAGCTGTGGTTTGCTGCCCCTTACATCTCATCAGTGCCTTCAGCCTTCTTAATCTCACCCTTTCCTGCCCTATTTACTAGGTTTCCAGAAATCAGACCATGAAGCAATAAATGTTTCTAGAGGTTCCCACACAATCCCATGCCTCCCTCCTCCAGCCAGCTAGGCATTAGCTGGAAGATGATCAGTGATAAAACCAGCCGTTTCTACTTTCATACCTTGCAGTTCCCTCATTTATTTAATATTCCAATTCCACAGTGAGATGATGCTATTTTAAAACCTTAGTGCTAAGTAGGGATTAACAATACTGCTTTTAAAGTGGAACTCTTCTAAGCCTTCTGCTTGTCATTAGGTTTCAGAGTGAACCAGGCTGTCATCTCCATAGCTCATCATCTAATTAAAAGTTTCTCTTTGTAATGTGAGCTGCCCAAAATCTGCTGGGTCATCATTTCTACCCTATTCTTCCCCTCTCTGTTTGCAAGGGCAGTTTACTAATTTTGCTGTTTGATGGACCCCTGATCTGTCTTTTCATCCAACAAGAAAAATCCCAGTGCGAGAGACCACAGGAAAAAATGCATCAGTGGTATTTCAAAGAGCCCTCCAGGGCTGAAGAGGTTGTTTCTTTAGCCTCTCATGAAGCAAAGAGCTTTTCAAGAGCAGGAGGAGCTGTGTGTGGTTGTGCAGCCCCCTAGCCTGAGAAACTTTATGAAGGGCTTTTGCCTCTCTGAAAGTCCAGAGTGCATCCAAGGTTGCAAAATACGACCACAGAAACTGCTTTTGTTGTGCTGACCTGCCCCCTCTCTCCCTCCAAAGGAAGTTATGTCTCTAATAGGATTTAGATATTAAAGCCCCAAACTCTGAAAAAAAAAAAAAAAAAAAAAAGTAAAATAAGCAGGTTTTTCCATCCAGGGTTGCTCAGAAATCTGGTGTGGCAGGTTCCTGCCCAGGGCTTACAGCCATGGGAAACACTTTCACAGGGGAGATTTGGGAGTTTTATTTCCATGGGTCAGCAGTGACATGTCTTTCCAACTCTCCTTTGGGATATTTCCTCAGACCCTATTCTTTGTACACCTAATTCTGCCCAGGTGAGATTTGAATACCAGCCTCTCCTGTTCTGGGTGGGTGAGGGATGAATCAAACACAGGTTCACCTGCATGTCCCCAGTGTCTCCCAGATCCATGTGGTGAGCAGCTGCCCGTGTCCCATGATGAGATTTTAATTTTCCGAGCCTTGGGATCCGAATTTATTAAACCCTGCATGGCCCCTCCTACTGTGGGAGGGACGGCTCCAGCAGCCTCTCTAATACTGGGTGTCACACAGCGGTGCCACCATTCAGGTCCCGGAGTGTCACAAGCAAAGGACACAGCAACCCAAGTGCGGCAGAGAGCAAAAATAACCCCTCAATGTGTGTCCATGTGAGGTAAGTTACTTCCTCTCTCCTAACTCTTAAAGATGCTCCTGCCTGGTGAAATGCATCTTCTGCCTGCTCTTTCCTGCCTGCCCTAAAAGTTAGAAACGGGGTGGGGGGGGGGAGATTTCTTTTGACTTTTCTTTTTTTTTTTCTTCGGGCTTGTGAATGTATTTGTTGAGATGTGACAGCAGGCAATTGACCCAGCTCCTGCCTGGGTTGCAGTAAGAAGAAACAAAACCCAAAGAGTCGGAGAATGGGAAGAACTTGTAACAAAAGGGGAGCGAAAAGGGGTGATTTGTGAGCAGGGGGGTTTCTAATGGCTGGCTGGGGAGGAGAAGGTGCTCAGCAGTCCAGCTTCACTCTCAGGGTCTGTGCTGGATGAGTTGGCTGTGACCTGTTGAGGGGAGAAACAGGAGCTGGTAAAAAGATGGGAGCTGGGATGAGACGTGAGCGGTGGGTGGCTGGTGGGGTTGCTGGAGCTGGGGCAGTGGTGGGAGGGAAACGGCGGCTGAGCATTTGCAATGCTTGGGATAAAGGGCTGTTTCCATAGTAAAAGGGAGAAAGGAGCCTCTCTCTTTCTTCCCCTGAGCTTGCCTAGCGTGTGAACAGGGAGGTCGACTCAGGAACAAATAACCCGTGAAAGGGTAACATCTGGGAACAGCTGTAAATAATCAGAACCTAACTGTTGGAAGGGCTAGAAGCAACCCTCTGGTCCCCAACATTTGCCCTGCCACTGCATGTCACCTGGAGTGTTTTGATGGGCAACTGTTTGGAGAACAGCTTAGTTCACAGCTGAAAGCAGGATTTGGCCCTCACTTTAATCTGCTGTTGTCTGAATAATTACACATTATTTAAGGAATATTTTTTTTAAGGAATTCCACATTTATTATGGAAGAAACGCTTTACAGTGAAGGCGGTGAGACAAAGGCACAGATTGGCCAGAGAGGCGGTTGATGTCCCATCCCTGGAAACATTCCAGGTCAGGTTGGCCAGGGCTCTGAGCAACCTGCTCTAGTTGCAGATTTCCCTGCTCCCTGCAGGGGGTTGGACTAGGTGACCTTTAAAGGTCCCTCCCAAACCATCCCATGATTCTATGATTCTATTCTATAATTTGTAGACATAACCATAATTAGCAGTGAAATGGGAAAATTTTCACATCTAGGAAAGAGTGAATCTTAATTCAGGGTTGGGTGCTCAGCTGATATGAACCTGGGGACAGGCACTAGGCCAGCTTTGTGTTGGATGGTGCAATCTTTGATTACCTGGAGGTCCAGCCTGTGGTGTACATTACCTCCTCTTTCCTTCTACACTTTCTCTGGGAATCCTGGTCTTGAAGTATAGCTTCTCTTGGGATTTATCCTCCAGCACGTGATACCAGGTGGAAAGGCAAAGAGAGAACAGAAATAATTTTGTACAGCTGCTCAAAGCTTTTAAGCTACATTTAACAACCCCCCCCAAAAAAACACACACACACACAAAAGAAAAAAAAAGAAACAGGAAAAAAAAAAAAAATAGCAGCATAATGTACTGTGGGGCCAGCTGGAATTTAATTAAAAAAATATTCTGAATGTGAAGGGAGCCAAAGCTGTTGCTTCCTTTCCAACTTTGCTATTGAAATGTTTAAAAGGTGTGCACGATTTCCAGGACAATTTGCAGCCTGAAGAGAAATACAAAGCTGGTACATGATCAGTCCTGTGACTTTCCTATACATTATGACATTGGACCGAGAAAGTGACTGGATGGTGTCTTTTGAGCTTTGCATGCCATTTCTAGTGATGAAAATGCAGTTCTTTACATTTGGTGGGGGTAGAATAGAATAGAATCACAGAATTGTTAAGGTTGAAGAAGATCTCTAAGCTCATCAAATCCAACGCTGTGAGACTACCTGCAGCTTGCAAAGTGCTTCTGCACAAGTTATCATCATACAGTGGTGTTTAATGTGGTAAATATAATCCAAAAATTAAGAGCAAGCTTTTTTTTTTTTTAAGTTTGTGGTCCTTTGCCAACATGCATTTAATTTCCTTGACACATGAGAGCACAAAATCCTTCCTTCAGGAGAACATTTCTCCTTGTGTGCAAATGGCTTTGGAAGTTATCACCCATCAGCTGAGACACATTTGCTCCTGCCTCCTTGCAGTGTGGAGCAGATTCTGCCTCGTGGTGAAGTCCCAGCTCAGTGGCTTTGTGCAGGGGACAGGCTGGAGGGAGCTCTGTGATAGTTACCCCTGTGCAGCAGCAATAGCCTGGCCTTGGTCCAAACTTGACTTTAGGTCTTGGGATAGTTTGAAGGAGGAGGTCTGTGCCTTGTCTTGGAGTGACCACCTATAGTTTCACTTGTAGGACTGTCCCAGAGACCCGTGTGTTCTGTGTTAAATGAGGGTCTTGGGTTACTTTTTAGAAGAGCAGATAGGATTGTCATCCAGAAGGACCTAGACAAACCGAAGAGGTGGACCCAGGTGAACCTCATGAGGTTCAACAAGAGCAAGTGCAGGATTCTGTACCTGGGCTGGAACAATCCCCACTGTCAATACAGGCTTGAAGAAGAGGTGATAGAGAGCAGCCCTGCAGAAAAAGACTTGGGGACAAGAAGCTGGACATGAGTAGCCAGTGTGTGCTTGCAGCCCAGAAGGCCAATTGCGTCCTGGGCTGCAGCAAAAGAAGTGTGGCCAGCAGATCGAGGTGATTCTACTGCTCTGCTCTGCTCTGCTGAGACCTCACCTGCAATACTGCATCCGGCTCTGGAGCCCTCAGCACAGGAAGGACGTGGACCTGATGGAGCAGGTCCAGAGGAGGACCACAAGGATGATCAGGGGGCTGGAACACCTCTCCTATGAGGACAGGCTGAGGGAGATGGAATTGTTCAGCCTTGAGAAGAGAAGGCTCAAGGGAGACCTAACAGCCACCTTCCAGTACCTGAAGGGAGCTTACAAAAAGACTGGAGAGGGCCTGTTTACAAAGGCC
>JANIJG010015707.1:36965-67086 GCA_024611175.1 Megaceryle torquata | reverse complement strand
GAGGGGAGGAGGAGGGCGCGGGGGTGGGCGGGAGGGGAGAGGAGAGGAGAGGAGAGGAGAGGAGAGGAGAGAAAATAACCCTTCTTTCCTTCCAAGCTATCTTTTAAATTGAAGTAAAGTGTTTCTGATATTATAACCAGTAAAACACCTGTGGCCTAGATTGTCTTTCAGTGGAGACAGCTTTGTCAGTCTGCTCAGTTTAAGATATGACCCTTATGCACTTTGGCTAAAATCTGCTGTCATTTACACAGGTGTATATACACTGACGCAAGTCTCTAGATTTACACAGAAGAGTTTGGCAGAGTTTTGCTAATTTTAAGCAATTAAAAAAAAAAAGAAAGTAAATTAGATGAACTTCTGCATTTGGTTGCAGTTGTAGCAATCCATAATATGCTGGGTGCTGATGGTACCGCTCCACAGCTTGTTAATGAAACTAAGAATTGTGCATACTGTGTCCAACTAGAGACTGTAACTGAACCTGAGACTGCTGCAATTAAATCCTCAGGTTTCTTTAAAATAAATTATCAGTTTATTTTTGGTACTTTTTTCAGTTTCCTATTAATTTTTGAAAGAAAGCTTAAGACAGCCTAGTTTTAAAACCTGTTATTCCTATCATCATTGTTTTATCTGGATACACAGTGTCCTGTGAGCACAGCATTTTCATACAATAAATGAAACTATTTTTTTTTTTTAAATCAGAAAATTTGTTTGTAAAGATACAGGACATTGGCAGGACAACCAAAAACCAGGTTTTGTAACCTGGAATATTTTTTAACATCACTGTCCATTTGGTTGCAGTTTGGTCATGTCCCTTTGTAGTTCTTCCAAGCTTGCTTGCTGTACCTGTGGTAATAAAAATGTTAATAAAAATAAGAGTGATTTCAGGTTTGATTCAGGTCTTAGATCCAGCTGTGCTAACCCATATGACTCTCTAAAGACTGCCAGCCAGATGTGCAATGCAGGAACAAACATGCAGTGTTTTACAGGTAATTTTCATCTGTTTGGCCAACTTTAAATTATTTAGGTGACTCAAAGTGAAACAGAAGAAATAAAAGGGACATCTTGTTTGTTTAAAGTGGATTGTGTTCATATCAAGTTTCCTTTGCTTAAATGGAGTGACAAAAACAACCTCACTGATAAACTTACACCACAGTGAAGGGGGAATAAGGCCCAGGACAACCTAATATCAGCTGCTGATACATTTGAAGAAACATTTTAGCAATATTTGATGCTTCCACTAAATTAGAACGTAGTTTGGAAACTGAAAGGGGAGTTGGGAATCTGAATAAACATATCTGAAAAAAAAAAAATCATTCAGGTCTGAAGGGTCATTCCCTTCAGTACAAGTAAAGTGCAGTGGATTGCTCTTCCTGGATCTAACGGGGCGTGGGAAGCTTTCAGATGTCACAGGGTTGTAGATAACATTTGAACATATGATTAGCTTTCGTGAGCTGTCTTTAGAAACCTTACATTTTTCCCCCACACACCTTAGCCAGAGATCCTTCCCTTGAGGTTTCAGGACACTTAAAATGTTGCTTTGAGAAAAATCAAGGATGTGGAGAAGTTTTTCCTGTGTGATGTCACTTTGCTGCTCTTTATAAGCCTCTGCAGAAAAGAAGGGAACCTGTCTGAGGATTCACACTCCAGACACAAACAGCCAAGGGCAAGCAAGAAGTGCAGACACTTAACAAGCAGCAGACACCGACCAACAGCAAGGAACAGTGAGCCATGCCACCGAGCAATCCCTACAGCTGCCTGGGGTCCATGCTGCTGGTACTCTGCAGCCTGAAGGCTACCCTTGCCTTTCCCAACTCCTCTCCACTGTTGAATCCCAGCTGGGGGAATGGAGATCGCCTGATGCACCTCTACACAGATACAGAGAGGAACAGCTTCCATCTCCAAATCAACGCTGATGGCTATGTTGATGGTGTTCCTCACCAAACCATTTACAGTAAGTAGCTTACTATGGACCCTCAGTCGTCATGGGAGCAGGGGAGGGAGAGGAAGACTTTGGTTTTCTCACTACCTGTAGAAATTCCCCTTACCTCATTAGGCAGGCAGACAGAGGAGTATGGCTATGGGGTGGAAGGTATACATGATTATAATCCTCCTTTTGTTTAACAAATAAAATTTCTCTGAAGACATCTATTGGATGAGGAATTTCATTCCTTCCATAAGAGAAGTCCTATGGTTCCTGTAATACCCTGCAAGGAAAAACTACATTAATTACCCTTCACTTCACGATTTTACCCACAGCTTTTTGTGGAAGATCCTATTAGAGGTTGGTGATGGCATCCCCCATATAGCTGCTTCCCCTTGCACCGACAATATTACCAAAGGAACTGCACTGACAAACTCACCACAACAATGATGGAAAAATGACAGCATCCATAAAATCTTTACTTTGGAGTGGAGACCTGATAATTACTAAAATTAACTCTAATATGCATAGGACGTGGATATGCAAAGGTTGATTAAAAGGAGGAAACAATAAAAGGCTAGACTGATATAAAAGAAGCCTTTGGGGTTCATGAGAAGTAACTATACCCTGCTGTAACTACAAGGTTGTCAAATTGTCTAATCAGAGTTTATTTTCATGGAAAACTAAACTGTTCTTCTTCCTGTGCTAAATAACTGTCCCTGACACCACAGTTAGTAGAAAATTGGGAGTTTTTTAAGACTTAGAGCTCTTTCGTAGCATTTCAAAAGTACTTCTTTTTTAGTAGCACTCAAATCACAAGTAAATGGTCATCATAAATTCATGTTTATTATTATTGCTGCATAGCATTTTATTCATACACTCAGTTAAAAATATAAGTGCATGTAATGATGTTTTTGCATATTTATATAAGGAGCAAAGGATGTTCTTAAAAGTTATATTAATCTAATGTAATATAAATGTAAATATATATGTAATTTAATCAGGGAGAAAAAAGAATCAAGTTCTGCTATTTTATTTTTCAGTTTTAGGAATTACTGATGGAACATTTGCAGGGATGCTTGCAGTGTCTTTTGTTATTCTTTATGCATATTTAGAGGGTTTATAAACTTCCTTTTAGGTATGTTGGTCAAGAACTGATGGGACGTTTGTAAGAGAGCAACAGACAGTAAAACATGTTTTTCCCATATCTGCCATGAAGCAAATACACCAGTATGTGGAATGGTTGATCAGGAAGGGTGAAAATCAGACAATGAAAAGGGAGAGTGACTGAATCTCTACCAGGTCACCATGGTACCACTGGGACACCAGGGAGATGAGAAGTGCAAAGTTCTACACCAGGGCTGCAATAACCCCCTGCAGCTGCACAGACTGGATGTGAACAGCCCTCCTGGCCATGACCTGAGGGTTACAGCAGGCACTGACTCAAACATAAGTCAACAGCACACTGACTTTGAGAGGAAGGCAAACCACCTACTGTGGTCAGCAGATCAAAGAAAGTTGTAATTCCCACTTTACTTGGCACCAGTGAAACTACTCTGGAAGCACTCTAGCAACCCCAGTTCAAAATGGATGTGGAGAAACTGAAGCTGGTCTGGCAGAGGGTTTTCAAGGTGGTCAGTGACCTCGAGCATGTTCTATTGGGAAAGGTTGAGGGAACTGCACTTGTTTAGTATAGCAAAAAAAAATAAAATAAAAGGATGTTAAGGATAATCTAATACCACAGGGCAGTCACAAAGATGAAGGAGACAAACTCCCCTTGTTAGTGGCTGGTAACAGGACTAAGGGCAATGTCCCCAAATTGTGGTTTGGGACTTCAGAGGGGATGTTAGGAAAAAAAAGTTGTCTTTCAGAAGTTGTTGCAGCACTGGACCAGGGCACTGAGAGCTGGTGGCATCTCCATCCCAAGAGCCTTCCAAAATTCAGACAGAAGAAGACACAGCTAATCTCATCTAGGGTGGGCAACAGTCCCAGGACATGTGGGGTGTTGGTTCAGACCCTCAGAGGACACTTCCAGGCAGAGTATATACGGATCTGTAAGGCACTGGTGCAGTGTCAAGCTGGGTACTGGATTTGACATCTTTGTTTTTCTAAACAGGTGCCCTAATGATCAAGTCTGAGGGTGCTGGCTCAGTAATAATCACAGGTGTGAAGAGTGGACGCTACCTATGTATGGACATGAATGGAAACATTTTTGGTTCGGTGAGTGACCTTTACTAAGACTCAAGAATTAGGCAGGTGAAATTTGTTGCTGTGGTGCCTATTTCCTCAGCTAGGGTAAATCTGTACAGCTACAGCAGGAGGATGCAGATTTAGGCAAGCTGAGGACCAGCCACTTATGTTGAACTTTCCTCTCTTCTTTGAGTGTATTGAGTTGTAGACGTGACAAAAATCAGCTGAGTTTCTGCTTGAGTAAACAAAGGCAGAGAGATCTGGTGATGGACCAATCTGAATTCCTGCTGCAGTGTAGAGCCATGGGTTGGGAGTAACTCAAACAATGCAGCCCTCTGAAAGAAAGCAATCTTATCATTGTAATGCCTTTGCTGAAAACATAAGCATGCATCTCAGTTCTACATTTGACCAAGCCTGAGTTGTCTGACATACAGAGCTGGCAGATCAGGAAAACACTTGCTGCAAGATCTTCTCCCTTTTTCTGTCTTTAATCAGCATTTGCAATTCACCAAATCAATCTGCTCACAGCTGCCATATTTTCTTTCCCTAAGCATTACTTCAGTCAAGAGGACTGCATGTTCAACCACAGAACACTGGAAAATGGATATGATGTGTACCAATCTCCTAAACACAACTTCCTGGTTAGCTTAGGCAGGGTTAAGCAAGCTTTCCTCCCTGGTATGAATCCTCCACCATACTCCCAGTTTCTGTCCAGGAGAAATGAAATCCCTTTGTTTCGATTCAACACACCTGAGCCCCACAGAAATACTAGAAGCGCAGATAGCGATCCAATGGATCCTCACCAGATCCTGGTCCCGCAGAGAAAGATCTCCACGTTCAGATCTCAGTTGCAGCAGCAAGCAGACTTTCCCCAAATACCCAGAGAACCCATGAGAACCAACCAGAACGATGTGGTCAACCCAGATGACCCGCATGCTATGATGGACACCAGGAGGTATGCAAGTCCTCGCTTTTATATTACAAGATAACTGTGGCCCCACCACTTGCAAATTGAAGACATGGGTGAACAGAAGAAGCAAAAGGAACTGTCTAGCACACTAGGTCTGAATGTCAAAATGGCTATTAGAAACCTCAAAGACATTGGGAAAAAATCCTTGATTTCAAATTTTGTGCTTACAGATGACTGTTTACTGAAAAAAAAAACGCAAACAAACAAGTTGGACATCTTCCAGATGAGGTACTGTTTTACTGGAAAGAAGGTACATTTTTGAATAGAGTAATAAAACCCAAATATTTTAGGGTCTCAATCACCTCAAGTATGCATCAGTGAAAAAAAGAATTAATTTGAACAAAATGAGAAGCCAATGTTACCTTACTAATAGAACTGAGAAGAGACCTGGAGGAGCTGAATTTTCAACAGAGTTGGTGAATCCTCTTTTTATTATACAAAAATTACTATGTATGTTTTTAGCTGTTAAATCAGCACTTGAGTCCCTTTTCACATCCATATGAGTAAAAAAGTAACCACTCTGCTGCCCTAAGATCAGCACATATGGAAAACTGGAGCAACTGACAGAACAGGACAGGAGCAAATGGTCTTGTGTAGAAAGAGTAATTTCTAACACTTAGTGAATCCAGCCTGTGGGTTGGAAAAAAGAGAGGGGAGTCTCACTATCTCTCAAGTGCTTTACTATATTGACTGAATTCTAGCATCACAAAATGGAAATATAATGTAGTTTTGCATATTTCCAACTCAGAGAGAATTACCAGGATTACTAGTAATCAATAGTGCATTGAACAGGATGGTTTGTTTTGTACATTGATGAATTATACAGGGAAAAAGAAAAAAGCAAAAAGTTATGCCTTATAGCTACCAAACAATTAATAGCTCCCGAAGACTCCCATTAAGGAGTGAAAATCAGTTTTGTATTTAGAGAGGGAGAATTTATGTTTAGCATCCCTGTTTCCATTTAGTTCTGAGCAGGTATCAGATGCTTTATACTTGTAAGAGTGAAATTGCTTTAATATTAAACAGGAGATCTCTAATGTTGACAAAATCTTTTCCCTAGATATATGTTATTGTAGATGTTTACTTATCGGAATCTAACCTCCATATATACATCCAATGTTTACAGATCTTTAGCTAAGATGCAATATCTGCAGAACAGAGCTTTTTATTATAATTTAGGTGTCAAAATGTTAGCTGGTAGAATTCAGTGTAGCTTGATTGGTTTTAATGGAGCTATATTCATTTACACATATGACTGAGAATTGTGTATGTACTTAGCTGTTTTTTTCCCTTATTTATTTTCATTTTGATTTGATCTTCCTGTAATCTTAAATCTGTTATTCTTGACGTACTCTGCAGAAATTAATAGCGAGGTACCAACATGCTGCACAAAAATCCAGTCTGGTAGGTATTTGAGTGGAACTTTTTATTTTGGCATGTATGATTTTTCTTCATGTCAGGATGAAAATTGTTCTGGTTTGTTTATTTAATATATTTAACAGCCTGACACAGTCTGAAGGTGATACGTTTGTCTTCAGTGTACTCATAGCAATAATGCAGAAGACATTAGGTTAGATGCTGGTCCTGTGCTTTCTTCTGCCTCCTGAAGCAATTCACTGAAGCCACTAGAGTTATAGTGGATTAAGAAAATAGAAATAAGGACCCCTGTGTTTCTTGCTTTCTTTAAAATTGTTCTGAATTTAACACAGGGCCTGTCCTGCTGACAGCATTTAAATTCTCTTTTTTTCCCCCTATGTATGTATATATCCATGATACATCTACAACATCCAAGTTGTTGCATTAGAAAAGTCATAGGGTCTGATTCTGCTGTTAGAATGGTCTTCCCGCATGGAGTGATTCCTAACTGACCTAAGTTCCTAGGAGCACAGGAGAAGTCAACTGATTTGGATTAGACAGAGAGTTCTATCTCGTAATTTGTTAGTTTTCATCCCCTAAATTCATTATGTTTTGATTAGTTTCGAAAGAGAAGGAGTATTTCTAACAACAGATTTAGGAGAATTGCAGGGCGAGTGGCCAGTTGTGTATTTTCTTATTCAAACACAGCGAGATTTTTTACCTTGCTGTCTATACAGTGGAGAGGTGTGATTTTATTTATATGTTCTTGTTTAATATGTTTACTAGATTCCTATACCATTCTTCTTGGCTTTTGATCCTTGAGAACTCTGGACTGCAATTACATGAGCAAAGTTTTCACTTTGTATAAAATGTGAGATCCACAGAGCTCTCTAGGACTCCAAGTCAATGGACCTAAGACAATTTGAATCATGAGAAGTTCTGTTTCGATCCATATCAAACTTTGATGAGAAATGTTGGTGGGGTTAAATCTCAATACCATCTCTATATTCATACTCTAGAACAAAGTAAGAAGGGTTGCTCACTCCATCAGAAGCCAGGGGACTCAGTCCCTAAGCTAAGTGAATGCACTGTGGATTTCACCTAAAAAACCCCCACATTTGTAACTACAGAGAACTGTATCAAAATGTCAAAAGAAGGAGATGCTGGCAATCACCAGCTGTAAGGAAGCATTACTTATTTATATTGCAATATTTATTTATTTATTTGAGTGGGTCTTAAGTCCCACAGAATATTTATAAATATTTATAACAATGTATTATAGAGACTGTTTCCTTTTATAAAACTACCAATAAACTTTTCCTTCTCTCTAAATGGTGGATTCTGCATCATTTGTTCAATCTCCCCATACCAGAAGGACTTGAGTAAACAAGTGGTACTAGAGGTGTCTGTAAATTTTTGTGTCCCACTACCCCTTGTGATTTTCAGGTTGCAGCTTCCTGGGTGTTTCACACACCACAGCCATGAATATTGTGTGAAAGATGATCAGAAAAACAAAGTCTTACTTGGTCTAGACTGACCATGAAGGGATTGTCACCTCTATTGGGAAACTTCTGCAGCCCAAAAGCACTAGAAAACCACTGGTCTATCAGTTCAGTCCTGCTAGGAAATATTTGTGATCCTGGATCCAAGCTCTTAGGGTAAAAGATACTTGGTAAATTACCATTACTGTTCACTTATTGCTGATCAAATACTCTAATTCCATTCGCAGGGCTATGCTAAAGCTATGTTTTGCAGCAGACAGGTCACTTTCTGCACCCTTTTCATCTGAATTCCCATATTTTCCCTAAGTATAAATGAAGTTTTATTTTTATATTAGGTGATTTTATATTTATATGAGGTTATTATCCTCCTTTGTTGTTTTCAACAATTATCTTCCTGCTTGTAGAGGACATTCTTGTCCTCGTTGGTATCAGTGAGCCTGAGCTTGCAGTCCATAGCAGGTGGTTTCATGACATGTCTTTAATTTCACTGCTCTAATTCATAATTTCTTCCACTGCATGATATTCTGACTCACATAGTTATTGATAATGCTTCCTCATTAACATCTCCACATTCCTATATTTTTATTCAAAGTCATTATAAGACAGTTGCCCCAGAAGGAGATTAAAATATTAACTGTATTCCAGCACAGTGATTGATCTTGGACATTACCACTTACTCATATGCCCATTAAAAAATTGCTTGCAAACCTGCTTCACTGTTTTTTTCCTAGTTTCCATCAGTTGAGATGGTTCCAATTGTGGCATTGTGTCAAGTGTTCAATTAAAATTCACCCGGATCCCATTCTATCATTTTTCCCTTGCCTAGTCATCAGTTATTTCATCAAACAACTTTCACTTTAATATATTGTGAACTACTTATGGTAAAAATTCATTTAATTATACTCCAGGTTTCATTTACCTCCCTTGTCTGTAATTACATTCTCCTTCAGAATTTGTTCTAAAGCCCTAAATGTTATTAGGGTCAAACTAACAGTTCTGTAAGATTACTTTGTCGTCTGTTCTCAAATTAAAAAAAAAATATTTTATTTCTTATTCTCTAGTCATGCAGTTCCACACCCAACTTGACAGATCTATTTAAAATACTTGCTTACGGATGTGTAATTTTAGATGTACTTTCAGAATTCTGGGATAAAGATTAGTCATTTCCCTTGACAGAAGCATATTAAATTCTTAAATTCTTGGCTTTATATGTGGTATTTTCCCTATCCTCATTCCCATTATCCATTCTTTCTTTGCCCTTGTGTTAAATACTGCTGTAAATGAAATAATTTATTTTGGGGATGTTATTGAAGACTACCTAATCTCTATTCCATCCACACACTGCAACATTTCAGATACTCCTTCCCTTGTTCTGTTTTGATACACATGTATCTCAAGGTGGTTTTGCTACTTGTTTAATTTATTTTGCAAATTCTCATAATTTCATATCTAAGACAGACAGTTCTACACGATATAACTTTCTACTCCTTACAGGCTCTCTTCCCAGAATCAGTGACTCATTCTAGCATTATTATTGATCTAACTGGGCCTAGAGACTCTATCTGTAATTTTTGCCCATTTGGGATGTAACTTTTACAACTTTTTTACATCTCTGATTTAAACAAGAAGATCTTCCTCCCGCTTTCTTCCATATTAAGTCCATTTAAGGCTCTTAAGTATAGCTGACCTTATTAACTGATTTGTTATTCTTAAGTATAGCTGCCTTTATTAAATTAATTTTATGATTCTTAAGTATAGCTGACCTTATTAAACCAGTATCGTGATTCTTGCCCTTCTGAAATAAACCTTTCTTTCGCACCTCAGCTTTTAACTGAAGTAAATTAACTTCTCAGTAGCTAGCTCTTCCAAAATATATTCATGACTTACCACAGTCAAGTCTAGTGCATCACCCCTCTTCAGTTCAGTTACGGCTTGATGAACCAACTGTGTGTCAGAGGGAAGGCCTATCACATCCAATTGTGCTCTGAAAGACGTTCTGCCTGGATCTCAAGTGCACTCCTTTGGTCATCAGTAATTGCCTATGAATGATTTGTGGTTTTATCCTGGTACCCCCCTGTGTCTCTATTCTCAGAGCCTCTCCTCTTCTTCTCTGTGCTCTCAGGGGCCCCAGATGTTCAGGTAGGACATCTGCAGACTCACACAGGTCTCCCTGCATGCCAGGAAATCCCAGAGAAGTTTGCAAGTGACACTAGAGCTATCTCAGCACAGAAGACCTGCCAGAACAGTGCTGGGTTTACCACGCACAAAGAGATCACATGGCAGGTTCGCTGTATCCACAGATGCCAGGAAAACAGCTCAGATACCATGCAGCTGATTTGTGCTCATAGAGCTGCCATTTGCCTGGGATTACTACATATCCTAAGACCTCAGGCTCATGGCCAAACCCTTCACATGAGGGACACATCTGGTGAAAATCTGGCTCATTTCAGGTTCAGGAATGCGGGCTGTGGATCTCAGGCAGTCTCATGAAATACCAACATCTTGGATGGAGAATGTAAACTTCGCTTAAAACAAATGGAAAAACCAAAACACACCACCTCGTCCTCACGGCAAATACTGGACTATGTCTGGAAAACAGAAACCCAACAGAGAACTGTGGGAATAAAACAAATAGCTTGAAAAGGGTCTGATACTTTAGAGGAAGGAAACTGTGATACTACCACAGCACTCTGCCAAAGCATGTGCCTGGTGACAGACATTCATAAGACCTGTCAGGAGATGATATTGGTGGAGCCAAAACTGGGGAACAAGTATGCTACCATGCAGGGAACTTTGAACTCTTCTTTATTTCTCCTGTCACTTTTTCCAAATCAAGCCCAGCCTGATAAAGCACTGCTTAAACATAAACAACGGCTTTAACAAAGGAGGTCACAACTCCCATACCTCTTGAAGCATCACTCTTTGGAGAGCAGAATACCATTGGATTCTTCAGCAAAAGAACACACTAGCTTAGAAAGAAGAGGACTGAGTTTCCTCTTGATCTTTGTGATCTCCACAGTCACCTTTTCTTCCTCTATTGATCAGCTGTAAAAGCCTGCCAAGACAGCTTTTATTTTAACCTTTGCCATGTTAAAAGACAATTTTAAAGCATGCTTTGCTTCTCTCAGATCCGACTGCTGGCCGTTATGTGGGCAAGCTGAGATGTGTCTAACATATATTTCTGTTCTATTTTCCTAAAAAGGTATTCAAAAGGAACACACCCTTTTCTTATCACTTGAAATTCTTATAGTGCTGGAAATGTGTTTAACAGCTTGATCTGCTTTCATAGCCTCTCTCACGTCTTGGCAGCTACTGCTGAAAATCCACCCTGTAGTTAAGGCCTTGTCTCCTGCTGCTAATTAGAGGCTGGCATTTCACAAGGACAAAACATTCATTGCCCACTACCAAGTAATCCCTCAAATATTTATGTTCTGCTACTATTCCTAACAGAACCATCTATAACTGCAGCTCCCCCTTCCCATGATCCCAATAAATTGTATGGAATTACTGTATGAATGTACAAGAGTCACTTTATTAAAAGAGCAAGATGATTTAATCTCGGTGTCAATTTAAAGACTTAAACAGACCAGCACTATACATAGACCTAAAGAAAAAAAGGCTTTACAGTTAATTTCAGAAGCTTCCAAAATTAATGATGTCTTTTTTTAATGCATCGAGGAGCTGACAGCTGATAATCCAAAGGTGAAATAAAAAGTGTTCTATTAGAGCAAGCTGTAAGATCCCCTAGGCCAGTATCCTATCTCAAACAATGCCAAATGCAGGGAAAATAGAATCACTGAATTATTTAGGTTGGAAAAGACCTTTAAGATCATCAAGTCCAACCATTAAACTGGGCAACTGCAGAACACACTTGACTGCTTATATTCCCCAGCCACTGGCATACACGTTTGCACCAATTTAGTGCATTTTACAAAGTCTTAATTGGGAGATTCTGGCTTTTGAAGTTTTCATTGTAAAATGTTACTTCATTAATATAGGAGCTGTTCAGAAAACATGAACGGTTTCACCCTTTTATATTTTTTTTCACCCTTTGCTATTTTTCATGGTGAGAGACTATCATACCTTATTCTTGCCTTGTGTAAGAGTTAACAGAAGATGAAAGAATTCGTTATCAGTAACTTGGAGAAAACAACATAAAGACAGTTTTATTAGGATGGGTCAGTTTTAAACAGTTACAAATATGCTAAAGAAGTTAAAGCATATTGTAGAGGAACAGTCAAAAAATCATGATGGGAGGTGTATTATTCAAGAAGTAGCAAAGCATTTAACAAATAGGTAGATGTTCCCGTAAGATATTTACCTCATCAGCAAGAGCAAAATGTTAATTGTAATTAACCTGTTTGAGGGTAGGCAAGAAAGAAGGAGTCTTTTAAACTAAGAAAGCCACACAAATCACTAGTGTGTTTTGAAATATTTGACAAAAGTTACTGACTGAGGGATGAAAACCTATTACATCTCCACTCATTTTCTAGCTGATGAAGAATGCACATTTTCAGCTTGGTTACTCTGGGTCCAAGGACTATTAATGGAATGACTGACCAAATTCAGGACATTGCAACTACAGAAAAGTTCAAGCTATTTAAAGCATCAACAGGATAGTCTCCTGCTATGTAACTGGCCTTCCTGAAATAAACCGGCACTACCAGGGACAAGAAAATTAAGAATGAACTCACATCCCACCCTCTGCCATTAACTCTGTTAGTAGTCATAATTAAAACTTTTCTACCTTATTTGGCTGTGGTCATTAATTTAGTATTCTGAAGCCCTCTAAGAAAGATGCATTTCACAAGAAGCTCGAGGAGTCTGTGCAAAAGCCCACGTTCCCATTTTCCCTTCCTGTGTGCACAACCTATTCCCTTTAATATATTAAGAATTAATTATTTTATTTATTAAAAAGAGCTACAGACACTTTTAAAGAAGACTCAGGCAGTTCTGCACTCCTGATTTGAAGCAGGCCCTTTGGAATTTCACAAATGCAAATTAACTGTTTGGGTGGTAATGATGCATAATGTCAATAATAGTAGGCTACTAAGAATTTTTTGCAGTTGGGTGGCTTTCTAAAAAAAATAAATCAAAATTAGTAATTTTCTAAACATTTCATTGTGACTATTTGGGATCAGATTTTTTTACTTCTGAATAGCACTGAAACACTTTGCTTAAGAATATGTTTTGAACAAAAGCTGCTTATAATAAATGTCTCTTGAAATAGAGACATTTTGATCAAAGCTTGTTTATACATTACTGAGAAATCTTAAGTTTCCCAGGATTCTATATTATGAAGTTTTAATGTTTGCTGGAAAAGCCCTAGTCACCAAACTTTGCCCAGTTACACCTGTATATTTATAAACTGCCTCATATGGGGAAAAAGAAGCCATAATGAAGCGGCTTCCCTCTGTATCTGTAAAGAAATAAAAGGAAGCCAACTGATTGGTAAGTAACAAGTTTAGCCTATTGACGCAGAAGCAACCTGATCTAGTGGGAGGTGTCCCTGCCATTGGCAGGGGGGTTGGAACTAGATGATCTTTAAGGTCCCTTCCAACCCCGACAGTTCTGTGATTCTAAGTTCAGTATAAAAATACACCAAAGTCCAGTTGAGCCCCGGCCTTCACATTATATAACGTATAAGAGGTTGAAAAGACCAGTCCTAGTTGTCACCAGTTACTATTACCTATTTTTTACACATCAGTTAAGCCTTTTTCCTCTCCCTGGACTAGTTTCTAGATGCAGCACCAGATGGTTTCATGGTTCTTTGCCAGATAAACCAGTAAGTTCATCTGCAAGCAAAACACCTTTGGTTCATTTCCAGGTTGTTAGAAGTCTGCCTCTTGTCACCACAGGGCTGAACACTTTCCACTGAATCCACTACATTTGAGTGATACGGGACAAAGAGCCCAGAGAGCAGAAGCAGATCCCCAGTACTGTGCTCAGGAAGGACTCAAGAGAACCTTCCTTGCAGTCACTCAAGGTCAGGCTTGATGGGGCTCTGAGCAACCTGCCCTAGGTAGAGCTGTCCCTACTTGTGTAGGGAGGTTGGACCAGATGTTCTCTAGAGGCCCCTTCCAGCCTAAAACATTCTAGGATTCCCACTGAGTGACAGTAACACCAATGGGAGAAGCACAGTACAGTCACCAGATTCCCATCAGGTAATTCTGCTGCTATTTTTTAAGTAGGGCTGCAGTTAAGTGTAGGTATCCACTTCTTCAAGGGAACGATAGCAACCTCTTTTTCCTCCTCAAAATTGAAGTCTCTGCTTCAAGGCAAAGAAGCTAAGTAGTTTAAAGTATAAAACAGGGTTATTTTTAAAAATTACCAAAAAATCAAAACTTCAGTCAAAGAGCTAGTTTTGTATAGTTGAAAGAAATTTAAGTCTTCAACATTTTAACATCAGTGGTTCTTCCAGGTAAAAGTCAGGACAGCACTGATCCATCAGCCCTGTAAAGGGCTCTTTTTTACTGTAAAAGACCAGCACAGGGTTTTTCAGAAACAAAACAACAACAAAAAAAGTTATGTGACCTGAGTAAAGCCTCATAGAGAAGTATTAACAAAGATTTTTACCTCAAAAGAAATACAGACAAAAATGGAGTTCTATTCTGGAGCCTTTAAATTTTTATTTTTTTATTTTTTTAAACAGGCTTAAAATACGCAAATGAAGAAAAAAAATATGTGGATATTATAAATAACATAAATCAGATAAGCTTACACAGTGACACTAAAAACACCCCAGTGGGGAAACAACGCAGCACTAACAGCAACTATAAGCAGTCATCAAGCAATCAAACTTGCCTAATTCTAGGCAAAAATATTCATTCATCAAGTGTACGACTGGAAGTGACAACAGGATTCTAGTTGGGTACAACTCACCCTGTCAGTAAGGTTCTTTTCCAGAAGAGAGACTATTATTTCAACTATGTGCACATGAGGTTCCTCATCCTGCTTACAGTGAAAAATAAATACATTCTGTTTGTGTACAGTGTTTTTCAACAGAGATCTCAACAACACAAATGTATTCTTACAAAACACTCCTGCGAGGTAGGTAGATCATCATCACCGTTTTACCGATGGAATAGAGATTTGCCCAGAGTCTCACAGCTACTCGGTGTCAGAGCCAGGAACACGCACCCTGGCTCTGTACCAAACTAGGCAGTGCTCCTAAGGTTATACTATTGCATTCAAAAAAATTATTTTAAGACAATATATATGCTTAATATTACAATATAGCATGTCGTAATAAAACAAGACTACAGTATACCTTATCTTTGAGGTACCATTCCTCCCCCCTCTCCAACTCTTAGCTGGAGATAACCAAAGTAATTATGGGCTAATGATAAGAAGTTTATAGAAATATGCCCTGTAGGAGCAGATATGCAAGTCACTGGAAGTATTATGTTTCTGTTCATACAGAACATTTGTGTTATTTCTGTAATGCCAACTTATTTTGGGCACTAGGACCATGCAAATCATGTTATTTTGAGATGCTAAGCAGTTGCATGTCTACAGTTTTGCAGTTTAGCGTCAGTAACTCCGGTCAATCTCAGTAATTACTACAGATACCTTTCCCAAGCTTAATATAATGGTGATCTAAAACCACTTCCCCCACAAAGACTCTTAGAACACTTTCGCAGCTACACATTCAGCTCCCACATCCACTAAGTGCGAGTCTTGATTAAGACAAACACATGTGATCTCTGGTTTTAACAGATTTCCATTTTCAAGTTCTATAATGAAGTGACTAAATCCTGTATTGGGACTGACAGCAGACAACTGAGACTTTGTTAAATTTGTCGGTAAAGTACAGTTGAGATCTGAAACGAAATAACCAATCCAGTTCCTCATGTAGGCTCCATGACTCACCACCAGTATATTGGCATCTAATGTTTTAGAAGATCTACCATTACCAGAGCCAAGTTCTGCTTCGCTGCAGTGGTTTGTCCAAGGGAAAACAAACTGTTCTTCAGATCTTCCTGAGCTTCTGCTGGCTGCACCATGCGTGCCTTGCTCTTTCTGTTCCAATTCAACAGCTAGCTGACACAGAAATTCAAAAAAATCCCTTGCACGTTCCCTTACCTAGAGAGAAAGGTTAGAAGAGTACAGTGTGAAGAATGCAAGAGACTTCAGCTTTCAGAAATCTGAGATACAACTACTTCAGTTAAATGAAAAACATTTATTGCAGACACGTCTCGGGAATCAATGGTAAGTTATTGAAAGCTGTAAAAACTCCTCTGCCCTCCAAAGCCAAGGTTGAGAGTAATTGCCATCACTCTTCTGTAAACGAGAGCTTCATGAGGAGTCAATCTCAAAATCAATATTTTAGTTCTCAAGAGATTTCCTACTTGGGAGCCACTGTAATCAGGTAAAGTGGTGTTTTTAGCTCAGAAAATAAGTACCTTTGGCTGGGCTAAGCTCTCAGTAAGATGTTCCTAAGTACACAATAGCTGCATCTGCACAGACAAAATGGCCTAGGAAGCAGGGCAAAGATGAATAACTACCATACCTCATCCAGTGTTTCTCCTCCAGAAGGTGTGAATGAAGGACACTGCTCCCCAGCAGCCTTTGCCATAGCCTTCAGCTCAGTCAAAGGCTTTCCTTCTGCAACACCATATTTCTGTAAGAGGCAAGTTACAAAAAGCAGGTTTAACAAGATGTACCAAGTCTCCAGTACCACTTCCAATGTCAGCATCTCTTAACAGCTTTTATTTTTTCTTGGATTCTCAAGTGTAATGTACAGGCTTAACTACCTTTTACATTTTATTCCAGTATTGGGGGAGGAAGTATCTTTATATATGCCATTTAATTTTAAAGTATATATATAAAGTGTATATATACACATGCTGGGTAGAGAAATACATTAAGAGCAGCATCTTATTTAAAGTACTAGTATTCAAAACACTACTTTTGGCCTGATCTTTGCCTTAATATTTTTTTTCCTATGCTCTTGACAGTCATTCTTAGTGTACAAAATTCACGTCTTTGTAACTGAGGATACATTGCTAACACCTCTGTATGTAGCTGTTCACACAAGGATAAACTCTTTACTTTTCAGGTGCAGAAAGACTACAGGGAATTATTTTTCACAAGTAAGAGTCATATCATTTCTCTACAGACCTCTGAAGTCTCCCCAGGAGAGAAGGAGTCCATGGTAAAAATAAGGGGTTTTTTGGGTTTGTTTTTTTTTTTTCCTAAAAAAATAAGGATATTAAAAAGCACAAGTATTCTACCTATCAAAAAAAAAAAAAAAGGCTTCCTCCTTATGCTTTTTCAGGACATACATTATTGCTGTGGAGTGTCTTCAGAAAACAAGGGGAAAAAAAGGTCTTAAAAAGGTATGCTAATGGGGACTCAGAGAACAGGCAATTACCTATCCTCAATGACATGCTTATTTCCAAGACCTCCAAATAACAATACTGAGGCTTTTCTGACTTTTATGTAACTATCCACTTGATGTGGCTATGCAATTAGCTGCCATAATTCATTATAGTCTTCAGAATTTAAATGCCTACTGAAACACATTTACTTCAGCCTCTCAACCCCTTTCTTTCTCTAAATCAAGTTATTGGCAATTTAAGAACACTAAAAAAGACATGAAGAAATAAAGGCTCTGAAATAGCTAAAAATTAAATCCTAATCTTAAAGTTTTTTCTGGACTTCTCTTGTGAAATCAAGGCATGAGAGAATAAAACTTTCTTAATAGAGTCAACAATATATGTTCTTTCAAGGGACTTTGCTTCTTTTCATGCAATTCAAATTTAATTCCAGTTATCCAGAGTAGCAACTTGGAACCTGTGGCCTGCAGACACTGTACTGGCTTTTCTATACATCCACACAAACACCAGGAAATAGGAAAAGAAAAAAGTAACTGATACTTAAGATTATTCTTTTTAAATTCTGTATCACAAGCCATAATATTTTAAAAAATGTCAGGTGGTAAAGCATCTAAAGAAGACTGGGAGGCATTTAACTTGATCCTTCAGAGGGAGAACTAGAATTTCTGACAGAAAAAGAAGATCCAAATAGGAAATGCTATGATTGTGTTCCGCTCCTTAAACACTTGCCTGCTGGCGATATGCCATCCCACTTCTGCTTTTTGTACCATTTTTTTCTTTAAAATTCAGCTGACACTCTCATTGTAGCAACAGAAGAGTGATTCATATTAGCAGAAACAGCCAGTATCTGAGTTTATTCTGATCAAAACATACTTAATACCAGACAGGAGGTACAATCCTGCCTGTTACCAGGCAGAGAGGCTAATCAGGACAGCAGATGGTTCCACGGGCAGCAGAAAGCTTTCCAGTAGTCATGGAAATGAAGAGGTGTAAACAGCTAAACAGCCAGCATCAAGTTGTGCCATCGGGCTAGAGAAGATAGGTGGGGGGTATCTTTAACACTTCACATGGGGGGTTAGAAAACAGAGCTAAGCTTTTCACTTACTTAAATCATCAAAGCATCACAGTTACAATACTAGTCACTGAATTTTGGCTCTGCTTCACGATTCTGCAAACAATTTATAGTACCTGATGGGAAGAGTTCAGTTTTCAGTGATTAAAAACACATCAAATGGTGCTCTGCACTGTTAAAGCTCCCATTTAATAAGCCAAGATCAGCAGTAAGTGACATTTTTGAATTGTTTAATGTTCAATACTAAACCGAAGTCTTCTGGCACTTACTCTCTCTCGAAGTCTTGCATCATACTTGATTTCCAAATCTTTGCAAAACTTGTTTTTTCCTAGAATTGTGGCAGCAGTCTAAAAAGTGAATATACAGTCACATCAAAGAGCTGTTTTCTTATGGGACAGCTAGGCCACCTTACACCACCACAGCCAATATGAATCATATTAACACCTCCTGTCGCTCTCCAAATTCCTGCCCAGCTGAGTACAACTCTCTCTGCACACATCCCTGTTTTCTCCTGCCCTGCTCAGCCTTGAACGTTCTGCTGTCAGTCACGGGCCAGAGGATCCTGTACAACTCCTGCTTCCAATAACCATTACACCCCCTGACTACAGCTGATGCAGGAGACATTGCAAGGAAAACTACATTTCCTCACTAACAGTTTATTTAAAAACCTTTTTTTTTCCCCCACCCTCTTTTGCAAAGGAACTTGTACATTCCTCTCATACTTAAGGTATGAAATGACAGCATAATAAATGACACTTCAAAGATTTGCAGCTGAGAAAAAAAGGCAGTTCTGAGTAAATGGAAACTGCAGCTTTACATATCATTGGAAAAGCTCCCACAAAGTCTGGATATCTTGTCAAACAAATGGCAAAGTACATTTCCTTTATGCAAAGGACAAATTCAGACCTGTCTTGTACGTTATGAGAGTGTGAATGCTTCTCACGGAAAAGGCTGTCTCTAATATAAGGCAGAAAATTACCAACCTCAGCATTAAGTGGCTGAGCATTCAAAAGCAATTCCCCTAAGGCAGGCACATAACACACACAGTCTTAGGCTCATTATAAAGCACTATTAATATTTTTGTATACAATCACTACCATTCACACACTTAAAGGAAGTGACTTGTCAGGCAGTTATTATGCATTTTAAAAATATCTAAGTATTTAAAAACATCTTATTATTACTCCTCCTTCCCTGTCTCTCTGGTTTGTTTTTTGCCTAAGTTGTGCTGCTACAGCAGTCTAATGGGACAGTGCTGCAAAACTGATGAGCAATGTTTATGATGTAAGTTTTAATTTAAAAAAAAAAATAAAAATGCTAGGTTTTGATGATCTGGTTTACAGAAAGGCTTTTGTGGGAGGACAACAGGAAAAAAAAGAAGTAACAAGCAGGGTTGTCAAGAATCACTTAGCAGTTTCAGTCACATGAAACCCATGTCTCCTGAAATCACAGCATCAGTAACAGCAGGGACAATTAAGGATAGGCCTTAGAAAAGACACAACCTTCCTAGAACAGCTGACCTATGCCTCTACTTTCAAAAGCTCCATTTCCCTAATTTTTTGAGTATTTTGTAATGTTGCACACAAAATCACATGTAATCCCACTCAGTAATGATCAATTTTTCTCTTTAATTAACCTATTAATATAGTGCATCAAGGTGAGGCCTACACTATTATGTTCCTGACAAAATCCAACCTCTCTGCACATTTCATGACCCTTGGGCTGACAATGCAGCAAAACTTGATCCCGCTGACACTGGTCTGCACTCCTCAGAACACAGCATACAGAGGCTATGTGTAAGACAGTACAACACCACCACAGCCAATTTAGTTTGTTTCTTCAAAGAAAAAGTGACTTGGATCTGTGCTAACACTATGCCCTGATTACTCCTTTAGCAAGAACCTATGCATGTATGAAATAATGGTGAATCTGTAAGAACAACACTGCACTACATCCTGCAAAGCAAGCTGACCTTCACTGCTCCCTAACTGAGCTGTTGTTGTTGCAATTTTGTAGAGGCCTTCTTGAATTCTAAACAACTCAATCTGCAGTTCTAAGTCCATCAAAACAGCTTTTGGCTCTCCATCACTGTATTATTTTTCCATTATCAACGGCAAATAAATGCCAAATTCTGAAGCTAATATCTACAACTGGTTGCCTCAAGAAGCACTTGCCTGTTTTGCTCGAAGGAGGTCACTTGAAAAGACATGAGTGAACTTCACGTTACTGAGAAATAAACCAGCAGCATCTGCTTGCCTGAAGCCAGTTGCAGAGAGAGGCTCATCCACTCCTTGACCTACAAAATAAAACCCCATTAACAGTAAGACATACAAATTATAGCTCATTTAGCAGTTGAGCAAGCATGGCAGCAATCAAGAATCTGCTCGGGCATAATAAAATGCTTGCCCTTCAGTAAAGCCAACCATTAGTAAAAATCACCATTCCTCTGGTCTTCCCTAAACACAGCCATACAAATTGTACTATGGAAAGGGAGTACAGGCTAGGAAGACAGAAGGATCGTTATTGATGATAATTTTTCACCTCTAACAAGCTAGCAGAATAATACTAACCTTGCAGTATTTTGTCTTTGTTGTATCTTGTTTCTCCACTGAAAGAGATTATAAACAAAAAAAAATTAACTCATAATGACTTTACTGAATGTTCAAAAACATCACTGTATTAGATACCAACAGGAGACAGCAGTCTCAATATAAAAAATTATACAGTACAGCCTCTTTTTTAAAAGACTTTACAAAAAGAAACTCTAAATATTTTCAAGTAGTCAGCCCAAATCATTCTGTCAATCTTTACTAAAACAAATCTACTTGGAATAAAAGGGAAAACCCCAATTCCTTAACATTTCAGCATAGGAATGTTAGACTGCCATTCCTAAAGGAGCTCGTCGCTCCACCAGAGAGCTTTTGGCAGGATAAGGGTCTTATGAGCAGTTAACTAAAAGTTCACAAACTGCACTTACTGATGTTACGTAGCACCCCGTACTGGGACCAGTCCCGAACCACACCGACGAGCCCTGACGTGACCCCGGGGCACGGTCTCACGGACCGGGCCAGGCCCCGGAGCAGCAGAGGCAGGAACCGGACAGCCCCCCCTCAAGGGCCAACCGCTCCCATGCCCAGTCCGCAGTCTCCGCCTCGCTCAGCGGCTGCCCCGGCGATGACACCCCCCCGCTTCCACGACCGACGGACTGACAGGAGCCGCCATGGACTGACTGACGAGACAGATTGACAGGGGCCGCGCGCGCCTACCGGCCTGCCCCGACGGAGGGGGCGGAACCTTGCTGACGTCATGTCCCGGGGGAGAAAGGGAAGCGGGGGGAGGGCAAGGCCCAGGGGCGCGGGGGCGAGGGAAGGGAGATGGACCGGCGGCCGCGGTACTCACTGCCTGACGACGGTCAGCCCGAAGCGAACCATGGCGGTAGCGCCGCGCAGGCCCGGCTTCACCCCGCCACCCACCGGCGCCTCCGGGCCACGCTACGGCGCCCGCCGGTAACGTCACGGCCCCGCCCCGGGGGGAGGAGGTGGTGAGTGTGCGGGGGCGGTCCCGCCTCGGAGGCGGTGGCAGCCCGACCCGGGGGATCGGGGGGTGCTCCCCTGGCTGGGCTTCGGGGCGGTGGCACCTGGGAGAAGAGGGCGGGCTCGCACCCGCTTCCATTAAGGATGGGCTTTTTCCCGCGTTAAATGTATTCGTCCACGCCGTTGTCGCCTTAATATTTGTCGGAGGCTGTGCGTAGGGTGAGGTGAGAGTTTGTCTGCCTGTGAGAGCAGGACGTGTGGGGAGGAGGGGCTCTCGGCTGCAAGTGGCTGCGGGTGTAGGCAGGGCACCAACCACTCCTAAAATCCCTACCTATTATAGAATATTTATTTTTAAAAGTAAAAGGGCCGCTATGTCCAGTCTGAAGTGGCTTTTAGGGGCTCAAAGCACGTGTTGAGAATGAGCCTTACGAGGAGCAGATGAGAGAACTGGGGTTGTTTATCCTGGAGAAAAGGGAGGCTCAGGGCAGACCTTATTGCTCTCTACAACCACCTGAAAGTAGAGGTGGGGGTCGGCCCCTTCTTGCAGGTAACAAGTGATAGAATGAGAGGAAACATCCTAAGATTGCACCTGGGAGGTTTTGGTTGGTTATAATGAAAAATTTCTTAACCAAAGTGTTTGTCAAGCACTGCAACGGGCTGCCCAGGGAACTGTTGGAGTCACCATCCTTGGAGGTATTTAGACTGTGGATGTGTTTAGGATGGTTTAGCAGTGGACTTGGCTGTGCTGGGTTAATGGGTGAACTCAACCTTAAAGGTCTTTTCCAGCTTAAATGGTTCTGTGTTCTTCCGCCACAATTATAATCTTATGGCTTTCACCTTAAAACTCTAGTTTTCACAGAACGTCATTATTCTGGGACTTCGGTCAGTTTACCAATTGCAGAAGACATAACATTTGATCATGTTCTGTCTTGTTACATCAGCTAAATTAGGAACACTAATTGGCAACAGGACTTTGCTCAGAGCAATAGTTGGATAAATTGCACTAATTACAAGTTGATTAAAAGTCTTGGAAGACAAATCATGCTCCCGAGTGATCATGGGCAAAAATGAGAGCAGTTCTGAAGCAAAGTTTCAGACCAGCAGTTCCCAAGGCAAAGCAGTGTGTGGTGTAGGTGTTCACGCCGTGGACAGCCACAACCAGCTGGGGCCACGCTGGCCCTGTGCAGCAAAAGTGCAGAGCCTCCTCATGTTTTCTGAAAAATGGGACAGATTGTCATCTTCTCCTTCAGGTCCTATTTACCCAAATCGTTTTGGCTTCTGGGATCTAGGTGGGGATTGGTGGAATAGAATTTTGGGTTCCATAGTCCTGGGATGGGCAAGTTTTGTATTAAGTCTGTTGTAGACTTATTTGTTTGACTGAGGCCAACATCGTATTTAGAATCATTAAGGTTGGAAAGGCCTCTAAGGTCGAGTCCAACTGTCTACCCAACATTATGACCACTAAACCATGTCCTGAAGTGCCACAGCTCCATGTTTTTTGAACCCCTCCAAGGATGGTGCCTCTACCACCTCCCTGGGCAGCCTGTTCCAATGCCTCATTCTTCCCGATAACCACTCTAAACCTCCCTAGGTGCAATTTAAGCCCATTACCTCTTGCTATCTAATAATCAGTCATTTGAGAAATTCTTCTGGTTTGCTCAGAGACCCGACTTAGCTTTGAAACTGGTTTGTTCTTTAACACCAAAGAAGTTCTAAATGAAGACTAAGGCATACTTTGCTTCATTTGATAGCTGTTTAAAATAGATGTTAATTGAATTTTTAATGCAATGGTGAGTCTGTTTCATTCCCTATTTATCTTTGGCAGTGTGGCATAACCTTGCATTTCTGCAGCACCTCTCCTCTGCAATTTCAGAACTGACATTTTCCAAGGATGAGACCAGTAACATGTCCAGCCTCCAAACAAGCTGGTGCCAAATGACTCAGCTCTGTCCTGCTTCTGTTGTAGCACCGTTACAAACAACTGTGCTTTGCCCTGATGCTAAGACCCCAGCTGTGTTTCAAGCATATTTTAGAAGGGCAAGAAACAAATAGGAGGCAGCACTGTTAGTGTCTATATTCTTCTAAGTGCATGTTCTGATACAGGTCCCTTTGCAAAAGTGACAGTCCATCAGGCAAAGTTTTAAAGAGACTTTGAAGTCACATAGTTTGGGTTTGTGAGAAAACAGCTCGAAAGGCCTGCAGATTCTGACTTGCAGCCTTGTGGTTTGGCTACTAGATCATCTTTCCCTTTCCTGCTGTTTAGTCCTCTTATCTTTGCTCCTTCATCTTTATAGCATGTGCACACTTTTTCCTGAGCATTAAAAATCTTATTTTTCATTTCTTCCTCCTCAGTAATTTCTCTGATCTGCTGTAGCACATAATGACAGTAGTCTGTGGTCTTGAGCCTATTTGTTAAATTGACCCATTGAAACAAAGTGTTTATAAAGCACAACTGCTGGCAGGAGCACAGATACTCATCTGATAGGGAGCAGTATTTTGAGGAAGTCATCTTAGGAAGAAAAAGTTTCTGTAGAGCTGAAAATGAAACATTTTTGAATGAGAATTTTTGTTTTCTAACAAATTTTAAACTTGAATAATGTTGACTGTCTAGTAAAGTCATCATCATATGGATCATCTATCGCTAACATCAGACAGTATCATAAATCCAGGGTGAGATATCTAGTCTGCATGAAACAACTGCTGGCAATTAGGAACCCAAAACTGAAATCATCAGCTGGCTATATTCCCGGCAGCTCATTTGTCATTCGAGTTCTGGTCTTGCTGCTTGCTCTTACAGCTACACCAACTGAGCAGGGACCTGGGCTAATTTTTTTTCCTCTTTGACTCCTCTGCCTGTGTAATATGCCTCTAAAGGATGTGCTGGCATGAAGAAATTCATAACTTGGTCAAATCCAAGCAGAGATTGCATTCAATTCTCAAATTGAATGGTCTGAAGAACATGATTGTGCAATACGTTTGTGGCAATGACATCAATTGCTTTCATGGAAAAGTAATGTTGGAAAAGTGTTTAATTATTTTTAAGATGATTTTCAGTATGATATACAAGCTGCAAGCAGGAAGCAAAGCCAGCCCCGTGTGACAGTCAAGCTGAGCAGAAAACTTTCTGTGCTCCTCCAACAGCATTTCTGACCAATTTGCCCAAACCCTCAAGTGTTAAAAGTTCAAGCTGGGGCTGCAGTCTGTCTGGCTGATCGAGACATTTAGGTGAGCTGACGGAGAAGTGAGAAGGTTCAGTTAAACATTATACTTTCCAGAAGGCTGGGAAATGCCAGGCAGGCAGCTCCTGGAAGAGCTCCCAAGGTAGCTGCAGCTGTAGGAGTTACTTTACCGTCATCTAGCGGTCCTCCTGCAGTCTGCACCCTCAGGTTTTTGTGGTCCAGTTCTCATTCAACAAGCTTTGCATTTCTCTTAAGGTCACACATCTAATCGTTTGTTCTGGTGCTGCTAGCTATCAAGAGAATCACATCCAAATTTTATGCATTTCTCTTGCAATTTTCTATAGCGTTAGGCTAAGCTTTAGTACTGAAATTTAGGAAACTAAATAATAACTGTCAGGGCACTCCAGAAAGATTGATACTTTTTGGATTTGCTTCTCATACACAACAAAAATGGAAATAATAATAATAAAAAAAATCTCTCAGAGAAGCAAAGCGGTTGAACTTGAGGAAGCTGGGAAAATTGAAATTTTTGTTTGGGTGTTCTGAGTAACAATCCTGAATTCTTTCCTCATCCTCCAGCCAGTTTTCTCCAAGTCATGGTTTTATTCAAGTTCTGAAAGCCCTAGTCATCAAAAGGTCAATCTGCTGCTCTTCAGAGATGAGTTTTTGCTGTAAGAAGCACTACCAAGTAATCTGAGGAGCTGCAGGCCCAAATGTGGCCAGTCTGCTGACCTTTCTCTTGCTCCTTCACCGCTCTGCCCTAATTCTTCTTGTAGTTTCTGCATGTTACATTTTGGAAAAGCTCAAATGACATCCCAGTTTATTTTTAGAGAAAACTCAATAGCAAGACAGAGCTATCACCACATCATTTCCACAGAAGGACAGAGGACAGACCTTCAAGGAGACAGACATTTTCCTCCCCCCCCCCTTTGCATCAGCTCCTTTATCTCTCTCTCTAGCAGGTTGCAGCAGAACTCATAGCTGCCCCTCACGCCAGGCATACTGCATACAGACCTCCTACCTAAAGCATAAATACCTCAGCATTACTCCCGTTAACTTACAAGCCTGACAGGTCTTGATTTAACATAGCTGCTACTGAGGGATGCCCTTCCCCACAGCCCAGATGAGCTCTGGCCTGACATTCTCCCTGACAAGTGCCTGTACGAAGACCCCCGCAGTTTTCACTGTTGTCTCCTGGCAGCATCAGCAGTAACAGCAGCGATCACACGCTCTTTTTTGGTGTAAAAATATTGTAGTCCCTGTGCCCCTGCAGCTGCATACAGCAAATCATAGAGTTGTACAATGTTTCTCAAATCACCTCTGAGAACCTTTTTTAAATATACCATTTTATCAAGAAAAATGAAAGACCATGTTTGGGTTTGTTTTGGTTTTTTTAATATTTCAAGGAGGTACAAAGTAAACCGTGGTACAGCTGGCTTTCTCCAAAGATCTAAAGGGATCCCCTAAGTCTTTTTAAAATAAACTTTCCCTTAATTGGGAGAAATGATTCAATGTGCCGTGGGGGGCAAAGAAGTAGAGCATAGCCTGTTTCCCTTTGTGCCAGCTGGCTGGCTTCGGTTTGCAAACAGCGCAGAGAAGGCTCCAATATAGTTCTCTGAAAACTGAATGCAACTTCTCTGCTTACGCCTGCAAGAGACTGGAGAAAGTCTATCAGCAGTAGAGTTGCCTGCATGAGCAAAGCCATGTGCTTTCCTGGCCTGTTTATTCCCTGTGAATACACCTTTTCTACCTTATTATCTACCTTACCATTAAGCAGTCCATGCGTTTAATAGTGTGTGCTTTTTTTCTCTCCCACTTTTTACCCATGGGACATTCAAGATACAGTATGTTTGGAAATAACTGTCACATATGCATCCTTCTGTGCTTCCTTCCGGGCAGAGTGTGGATGATGGGAGGGGCTGTGGGTACAGGCAGTGAGCTTGCTTCAGTGACCTTGGGAGTCCCATGTGCTGATTTTCATAGGATGAAGCACCAAGGTAACGTTCAAGGGTTAACACCATATTGAGGAAGAGGGACTCCACACCTCTCATACCTCTTGGCAGCTGTATCCTGAATTTTCCTTCTGAAAAAAAGGGAATAACTTGGCCAGACTTAACAGGAATTCTACCTGCTTTACATCAGCTTTGTATTTATTGACATCAGCTTTTTATTTATTGATGTAACTAGTCATTTACAGTATGAGGTAAGAATGAACTGGATTTGGTGGGAAAATTATTAAACCTGGTAAAAGTCAACAGTGGAGCTCCCACTGTCTTCAGCAAGGACAGAATTTCATTCTGCTTGTGTCGATTTCATGAGACTTGTAGGAAATTTTGCTTTTATAGAGCAGCACGGAATGAAAAGTGGCTACATAGTTCACGGACAAATTGAGTAATACAGCAATTGCAGTAGAAGAATTTGAGAAGAGTCCTGAAACAAGCATTAAGGATACGTTCTTTGAAACAGAAAAGAACAATTCCCTGCTTAGAAAGATAAAACTGCATTTCTAGTCCCTACAGAAAGATTTGGGGAAACATAAAATAAAACAAAATCCAACTCATATACTGAGATTGGAAACACCAAGCAATTCCGTGGTTGTTATTTTTTTTTCTGGAATCTCGGTGCTAAAACTTTCTTTCCTTGTCTTAAACACAAAAGTCAGTCCAGCATGCAGTTGTTCTAAAGCATGAGTTTGCGAAGTTGTCCCTCCTTAAAATCCTCAGGCTGTCCTTATGTAAAGTATAGGATCGTGATGGGCAGAAATTGTTTGCAGATGGTAAGATGACAATACAAAACAGTTTCACAGGCCACATAATAATGGAATTAACCCTATTGTATGTGGCTTCTCAGCATTCAGACAGCTTTCTTTAAAAGAAGGGAACAGGCTGTTGTACAATTAATCTCAGTTTTAGCTTCTGCACCCTATATCCACTAATTCTGAAAACATACATTTACATAAATCACAACAGAAAATCTCTGCTAAATATAGATGTAGTAAAACCTCTTAAAACACAAAGCTGCAGAGCACATCCCTGCAGTGTGGGAGGGCACTACAGTGGGAAGGAATTAATCCTCTAAAACATGAAATTAGGCCAGAGAGCATCCTTTAGAGCTTTAAACCACAAATGGATGGTGTAAGAACAACCCTCACAAGTTCCAGTGCTTCATAGGCTCCAAGTTACACCTACAAAATGCTGCAGATTGCTGGTTGCGTTGTTCAACAGTGGCTAGAGGAACACAAAGACTCCTTATGCTTTAACATCTCTACCCTTGGTGCAAATACCTGTGAAACACAAGGCTCACTGGCCACTTAGCAGGGAAGTCTTAAGGGACTTTGCCTAAAGCTGCAGGTCCCAAGGTTGTGTGATTATGGCTAGAAAGATCTGACTCACAACCTCATGATTTAGTTCATGTTTCCTGTCCCATCCAAGATGATTTTTTCTGTTTGTTTGTATCTATTTTTGCTCGTATATTTCTTCACTTTTGCGCTGCCTTTGGAGTTTTTCTCCTTCTCTCTGTTCATTAAGTCTTGGTTTCTTTCCTTGTGAGTTGTTTTAATTATTCTTTTTATTTTATTTATTTATTTTCTCAGATTTAATTTCTGTGCTCTGATTTTGGCTGAGTTATTCATGTTATGATACCATTGTCCAAAAAAAGCGGATTCATCACCCATTGTGCATTAAGTCCAATTCTCACAGGCTTGGGAGACACATTGCTTATTTATTTCAGGGTTGTACAAGCTCCATATGCTCGGTGGTTTCCCACAAATCAAGCACACCAGACAAAACTCTCTGTGCCCTACTTACTACGAAGTTAGTAATTTGCATACAGTTATAATACTGCTGACTCTGTACTTCCACTACTGTGTGTGTTCTGGGGGAGGATCCTCACCTGGGCGAGGGCCTTTTTGACCCATGGGCATAATTTTTAGTGTTATAATGAAGCCAGTTCACTTAAGGATAGCACAAACTGGTTTTTACCTGACAGTACAAAACTACATAAACCCAATATAATCTCCAAGTCTATAAACTCTAAGGTTTGTATGTTTTCCAGGGTGTCTCTTTTTCAAGGGCAGCCAATGCTTGATTAGAAGTCCCTAGACTAACTACTGCAACAACTTCAAGGATAGTCTCCTTGTTACATGCACTAATAGTTATCAAAAGGCCTGACTAAATCCGTAAGCAGTGTCTGGGAAGATTAAACAATACTGTTAGTTTTTCCCCAGTGTGTCTGCCCAAATACCTCTTCTTCATTCTTCAGTGTCTCTTTGCTCTCCCCAGGGGCTCAGTGGCCTGAAATTCAGTAGAAGACTGCTACTGGAGGGCAGTGGAGAAGGAGAGATGCAGGGGTCAGGCCAAGCGTGTCTCACAGGATGCTGGTCACTTCACAGTGAGTGTCCCCATGCAGGAGATGTGGAGGAGGGTGAGCATCCTGCCTCCTGGCCACAGGCCGAGGAAGGAGGCTTGGCGTGCGCTGGCTCATTTCTTCCTGATGGCTTCACCACAAAGGCCTCTCCTTTTACTCAGTTTCCCCAAATCTTACAAAAGGAAAAAACCGTAATTTTTGCAGTAGCATTTAAATGCAACAAGTAACTGAGTGGAGCTTTAAATATTTGAGTTAGTTGCAAAAATGTGCATGCTGTGTACTTAGGAGGATTTTTCCCCTAGCTCAATTTAATTTCTACAAAATTTTTTGATCCAGCAACTTACCAGTCTTAGGACTTTGTTCTCCTTAAATGGGATCATTTCACAGAAGAAACGTGCCAGAAGTTGGTTATCCAGTAGGCACTGAGCTGTGTTCTAGAAGAAAAATTGTTCTCTGACTGCAACATTCCTTAGTTCCCATTTTATATGCCTGCAGACACCATCTATCTAGATTAGAGGCTTTAGAACCACCTTTTCTTTTGCACCATCTTCACACTGAATAAATAAAACCAAGGCAGGCAAATTTAGGTCAAGGTGAGTTTATTGTCCATACAGCATACTTAATCCCGCCAAAACACTTTTCTTAGAACCATCTTTAAACTAGTCAAAACAACAGGTTATTAATAAAAATGA